>ML815854.1:18898-41786 GCA_009831015.1 Picea engelmannii | reverse complement strand
TTATAGGTGCTTACTTCATGATCCCACAAAGCTTCCATAGTGGGTTGTTCCACATATACATTCTTTTCAAAACATACTAGGTTATCAAAATATTCCTTAGGAAGGGAAGCACCATCTAACTCCCTCCTGTACCTATCAATGTTTCTACCACCTCTACCTCCACGCCTTGCATCGTAAACGTTTTCGCCACTACGACCACCCTCGTAACCTCTTCCTTCAAAAACAAAACCATTAGACGCTCCCCCTCCACCGGCTCCACCCCGTCCACCCACAAACTCACTTTTCCGCTTCTAGTAGGAGTTGGGGTCACGATATCTGCACTCAAAGGGATTATTTTTGGAGAAACTTTCGCAAGGTTGAATCTGATTCAATACTTTATGATATGGCTGCATTGAACTATATTGATGCTATTATCTGAGGCGGTTGTAGTTTAGTGGTGATAATTTTACGTTGTGGTGGCCGTGGAGACCTGCGCTCGAATCTAGCAGCCACAAGTGAAACGTTCTCAAGTGCTTTTATACTGAAGATAAAACCCTCTATGGCATAAATTTCAGATTTATTGTATGTATAAACGAAACCTTAGGGTTTGAAACCCTTAGAAGAAATTGAATGGAAGAAGCTAAGACCTTCACAGCTCAAGAACAATCGAAAATGGTGGAACTATGAGAGCTCCAATCAAGAGGAAAAATAAGGAATTGATTGCGATTTAACCAATTATATCTCATATTCCTCTTTTGGCTTGTTTTTTTTTAATGGATATATTCTTTTATTTCTTCTCCACTTTGTTTTAGAACTAATTCCAAGTCGTCTCGAGCTCACACCATATGGGAAAAACAAGATTAGTTTCTTTTCAGGGTTATGCTTAGAAGAAAGGTAGATACTATGAGGATACAACCAAGATGGAAAGAATATCTAGCACCCCATTTCCCTTGTAGATGAGGAATATTAGTACAATATCTCTATGGTTCCAGTACATCGAAAATATAAGCATCACCTTTAATTAATTTATTTTCTTCATGGAATTAATTAAAAGATAAATTAAAATCTCGTGGTACCAATTCTGGCAGAGCTTCCTACATAGATTATTGTTTCTTCTCGGAATTAAATTTTTAAGATATAAATTTAAATTTTGTGTCAACAATTCCAGGAGATCTTCATATCTTCATGGATTAGCTTATTGTTTCTTCATTGAATTAATTTTTGTTATAAAATAAATGACATTGAAATTTTATATCAGTAATTCTGGGAGAGGTTTGCGGCCTTACCTTATTGCAAAGTCTACTGGAGTTAATTTTCGTTTCCTAATCCCTACATAAACGAACATAAAATTTCCTAATCCTTACACAAACGTTTAATAATATTTTGCTCTGTTATAATGAATTAAAAAAATTAAGAGTTTCTTCAACGCCATACTTCTGAACACCTCAAACTAGGGTTGTAGAAGAGGAACGATTAAAGAAAATGCATTTTCCCCGAATCCTATTTGATCATCACTAGAGTCTAGAGAGTAAATTCAATTTCAAAAAACTTTCGAGAAGTTACTTTCACAACATTAAGAACATCTAGAAAGGACATAAAAAAGCGGCAATATATCTACCATAGTGAAAATATCTGACACAATATATCTGCCTTAAAATGTTCATGCTCACTGAGATATGACCTAATCTAGGAACTATTCTCGAATATCATAAATTTAACTACGACCATTCCCTTTTCTCAATTTTTAAGAAACTCATCTACATACAACTCGTCTTAAAAAGCGCACTCCCAAAGTTTGAAATTATATATCTTTTCACATGTAAACCTTTAAACTTCATAAAAAGTGTAAATCGTGACTTGTGACCTTTTGATAATGAAATCAAAAGGCCAAACGATTCCCTATAAAGAATGCAGATCAAATCCTGTAAAGATCATAACACTTCCCTCTGGTTCACTTCTATCTATGAGGCTAAAGTCTAGACGTTTTTATCTTATAGTTATTATAACATAAGATATAGTGGAATTGTGATGCAAGATAAGCTACCTGGACCAGGAACCAGATGAATTGTTTGATATTTTACTATTGATTGTGCCAGGGTTAAGTAAATCTGTGTCAAGGGAATGATCGTCTAGCTCTCTTTAGTTCAGATTTTAGTAAGTGTGTTCCTCCTAGATGGAGATTGAAATTGGAGATTGAATTTAATATAGCTAGGATGATAAAATATACATTTATCATATTGTATAATACATTTCTATTCACTACCATTTCCATCTCTTTTCTACTTATAAATTTCTTACCATTTCCAACTCTTTTCTACTAATAAATGGCTTACCATTACATACATGGGTTTAAGACATGGCTTCGTCAAAGTTTTGTACATGGTTGCAGCAATCACTTTACTCTTCATTTGGAGTAGTTCAAGTAAATATGATGGTCCTTTTTGGCCCTAATTTTTGAGCCTAAGCTCTGATACCAAATGAAACACCCCTCTACAGGTTGCTAAGCAATTAATCATTCATTAAATACATACACAATAACAACTTTGTTTTAACTTAATTTCATTGATTTTGATTTACACAATTCGTCTACATTTGCTGAAAGATAAATCTAAATAACATGATGAAATAAGTAATAGGTTAACTCTAAGATTTAGAACTTAAAACAAAAGTATATACAAAATATCAATAACAAATTACCACTGAAAAATACCTCCTCCTTATTTTGTCGAAGCTCATCAGTTGTAATGTAGTCCTGGGCGCTTCCAAGCATTATTTTCTCGCTTGCCCATAGTGAAACAACAGAATCCTCCGTGCCAACTAGGATCCTAGTCGACTTCCTAGATCCAAGAAACCTTTTGGTTTATTGGCCCTTCGTGCCTGTGACTCCAAGAACAACAAAGCACAAATTCTCAAAGAAAACTATCACAAGAATTATATCTTACAAGAATTCCACAACCTCTTATCATGCTCAAACCTCTCCATCCTCCCTTCCTCACCACTTCTCCTCCCTATTTATCAAGTTTCCATACACCCTTCCCCAAGTCTCCTGAACCACCCTCATTATTATCCATCAACCTCCCTTATCTAGATATTTTGGGAAAATATTAAAATAAAATTAAATATAAATGACTTGCATTAAATAACAATAAATAAAACGAAAAGTCTTTCTTCTCATGCTAGCTAATAAATATTATTTGATAATTTTCTCCAAAATGTACATAACACTCCACCATGCTCATTAAATTCACCATACCCACCATCTATCAAAGTCAAGAATGTATTTAATGCTTCTAGATATTTTGTATGCAATATAATTTACATATTCAATAAACATTCAATTAAATAGTTAATAATTTACTTTAATAATTAATATATTAATTACTTATACTAGTGTACATGGGTAGGGTATGTGTGCGTAGCTAGCTGACACATATCTTAGGTATGTACTAACAATAAAAAATCATTGCCTCTAGTGCATATTTTCTATATGATCAACAAGACATGTAGGACAATAGATCAAGTAATGCATCATTTAATAATCATAACGAGTAAAATTACACTAGTTCATCTATAAATCGTTATCACACTTAAAATATCAATAGGAAATCAAGGAGGGTTTTAAACATGGTAGGAACCAAGTGAGTAAACAATAGTGGCACCTCTAATCCTCAATCAATATTCTCAACTAACATCGAAGAATCCATCCTTCTTAACCTACTTCCCTCTTCCATCTTATCCTTTCCTTTGTTAGACTAAGTTGGAGCGTCAACTATATTGACCTAAATCTAGATAGAACCCATAAGTGGAAGTGTCATACATCTCGACCAAGCTTCCCCAATAGGAAACTAGCAGTCGCCATCACACGTCTAGGTGACTGTGACTTCACACAACCCTCCCACGACTCTAGGTTTCAGAGGACAAACAATGGTAAATACCTCCACGCCTCCTCATAGAAATAGGGTCAACACCCTACATCAAACCATACTATGCAACTATTGTTCTTAGAGTCGCGTCATAAAACATCCACTCTGTGCAAGTTGTGCATCCTATCAAAACCACACTTACCATAGATCATAGTAATATTTTGAATCATAAATTAAATAGTAAGTACAACTTATAGCATATGATATCTACTAAATGTCTACGACATCCAGGTTACCTCAATACTATAGTCATTTGGTTATCACATAGCTCATCAACATGTAGGTTAGTTCACCAATAACACATATTGATGCAGATACATCACAAATTTATATAAGAATCCATATTTGTATTGACGCTCAATTAAGAAATGTATTCCTATTTACATCATGCATTGCATCTGTTATACATTCAGAACATAACTTGAATTGGTATACATGTACCGAACTTACCCATTTTATTTTTCATGTTTAAACAATCAAATAGCTATCTTTGTCATGAGCATATATCATGTAACATACAAATAGGTCTAGATGTACACATCTCAATGTCTAACAAAGTGTAACTGACTCCAAACAAATGCTTAACATTAAATTATTAAGATCAATAAATAACAATGTTCTAACTACTTAAGGTCAAAATATGGGTCGTTATAGGTGGAAACCCAAATGGGAGAAAACCACATAATGTTTTCTTATATACATCAAGAATAAATTCATAGGAAGCACCAACTTTACAATTCTCCATCAGAAAGTAGAAGGAGGAACCAACCTATTTATTTACACGAACCAACCTAAAGGAATCTACAATTCCATGAATTCTCTTGCTCCAACTACAAGGAGGATACAACCCCCTGATTCTCAAGATCCAACCTAAAGGAAGCTCCAACTCCCTATGTTCTCTGGCATTAGTTGAAAGGAGGCTATTACCCCCTTTCCTTTTTCCATCATACTGCCATGAAATATATGTGTAGACCAACTATCACTATAAAAATCACTGCCAATGTCACTGTCACTATCACATAAACCAATAACCCGTCAACCTGTCATTATATCCAACCTATCACTTTCAACCTATCACATCAACTTATCACTGATCAACTTGTATAGCCTATCACTTTCACTGATACTCAACCAAATCCTCTCACCTTGATCATATACCAAGGACACCTCTCAAATAGATGTCCAACATCACCAACACATGCCTCTACTGAGTATGTACCAATATCACTAACATACAATCACAGTATATATGTCTCAAACATTTAACAAATCATGTACCAAACAATTAACTTGTACCATACCAAGAATCAACTATGTACAACAACTTGTACCAAAAGAAGTGCATCAATGATGCACCAACACCTGTACCAAACCATGTACGAAACCATGCATCAACCATGCACAAACACATATACCAAATTGTTCATCAAACATGAACCCACACATGTGCCAAACCATGCATCAACCATGCACTATAACCTATACCATATGCCTCAACCATCAACCATGCACATCAATTACATTCCAAGTACCAATATTGTACCATACCATGTATCAACCATGTACATCAATAATGTACATCAACACCTATACCATACCATATACCAACAATGTATCTCAACCATATACCAAATAACTCAATTATGACATACACCATGTACCATAGGATATATCAAGAAAGTACCATCAATGTTGTACCTAAAAAAAGTACCAAAAAACCAATATCATATACCAAGTATATCCAGCAACCATGCACCTAATATGTTCTTCAATCATGTGATGCAGGAGCATCTACGACGTCATGAAATGAGCAATGTAGGGATAGAGAAATACAACTAGACAGTGCCAGCGCATACCTTTTTGAATAACTTGAAGATTGTTGCGCCACCATTTAACTGAAGGCATTCAAAGCTGAGCGCACTTGTATTATGTTACAGATAGGGAGACATTTAATAGTTTTAATGCTGGTAGATAGGGTTAGCTGTAGATTAGACAGTTTCACTTCTGGGAGGGAAAATGAATATAGACACCCTCCTTTGTATAACATAGATTATTATTCAGTATTAGCATAGGGGAGCAAGAGAGAGAGAGCAAGCAGAGAACTTGTGAAGAACACCCATGTACAAATATTGAATTAATAGTGAAGCGTTGATTCAATTCCATGGCTGTGATCATTCTCTGTGTGTTGTTGATATTATGCTATTGAATATTTGCTTCTTGTTTTTCCTATTGTCTATATGTTGCATATGTGATTGCATGGCAAGTTTGAAATCTGAGGGATTGAGAAAATTGAGTTTCAATCATTTCTCTGTCTAAGCTGGGAGATTCCTGTAGAGAGTGCAGTGAAATACCTCCGCATAGAGTGCGTTGAGGAGGCTGGACAATTAAACCCTCATCCTTGTTTGCTCAGAAGTCATGCTAAATTATTCGAACAGTGCAGGTGAGGTGCAGGTTGAGTTGAAGTTTTAGAGGCAAGCCTGGACAGTGAAGAACAGGAGAGCCATGGTTAAATTCCATGGACATATTTATTTTCTGTGTGTTGTTGACATTGTGCCTTTGCATATTTGCTTCTTGTTACTTATTTCTTTCATATGCCGCGTATGTGATCTTATGGAAGAATTGAGTTCAGAGTGGTTCCGAGTGAAAGTTGGTGAAAGCTCAGGAGGGAGAGTTCCTAGCTAGTAATTGTGGAACATACCCAGGTGAAGTCTGAACGGGAGAAGTTTCAGAGCGAAGGACTCCTCAAGAGGAAGAGAATCGACGACTTGAATTCTTGAGAGAGAGTTAACCTCCAAGCGCAAGTGGAACTCATTTGCCCTCGCATTTCGGCATATCAGGGTTGGCGAGTGCAAGAGTTGCATGAACGTCGAAATCGCGAATAGCGATTTCCCGATTCCATGGGAACCGTTGATCGTTGGAGGGACAGGTGGCACAAATCCGGAGAATCGGGGTTTCAGCATTCGGGGTTTCCAACAGTAAGGAACTTTGTGTAGAGGATTCGCGATCCGCGAAATCCCGAAGGTGACGTGGCAGAGTGGGGCCTCGAACGGTAGGGGAGTCCAGGTGGCGTTTGGTCGAGAATCGACACCTCGGGGCTCGGGGTTTTGAAAGGCATGTTGTTGACATCGCGAGTGGTGATATCCCGATCTGTTGACCGTTGACCATCGGCATTCGGGGTTTGGAGTTTGGAGTTTCCCGAGAAGTGCGCATAGAGTTCGCGATACCGAGAAACCCGATTTCCCGAAGTAACTGCCGGGAGATCGACACAGAGTCCTGTGGGTGACAAGAAGTCCCGATACAGGATTTGAAGGGTGTTACAACTCTTAAGACCATGGGAAAGAAGGTCCTGGCGAGAGCGACAGTGTCGTCGAGGGCACCGTGATTGCGTCAGGGTGGTATCAGAGCCTGAAGATCTTGTCTGTATATTTCAAGCAGGAGGAGTGAAAGAGGAAAGGAAATCACTCTGATACTCACGACTTGCGTCAGAGTGGTATCAGAGCGGGAAGTGGATCTCTCTTTGTTCAGGTAGCAAAGAGAAGAAGATTTCACCATGCCGCCCAGAAGAGAGAGGCAATCTCCTGATCGTGAAGACAGGGATGCCCAGAGAAGGGGTAGGCCAGCAGGTAATGTTGAGATGGAGCGAGAGATGAGAGATCTCTGAGCCAGACTTGAAGAAATGGAGACCACCCAGAGACATGGTGCTGGTGCAGCAGAGTTCAGTGATCCCCAGATTGAAGAGGAAGTTGGACACGATGCCGAAGAGGTCTCAACAGAAGATGCCTCGACAAAAATACTGATTAGAGCCATTTCGAGGATGAGCTCGAAGATGAAGATGGACATTCCCGTCTATGAGGGAAGTCTAAATGTAGAAGAGTTGCTGGATTGGATCCGATCACTCGAAACCTACTTCGATTATGAAGACATCGAAGAAGACAAGAAAATAAGGCATGCTGTTACCAAATTGAAGGGACATGCAACCTTATGGTGGGACGAGCTGCAGGCAGACATGCGTTCCAAAGGAAAACAGAAGATAAAGAGTTGGGACCGGATGATCGCCAAGATGAAGGAAAAGTTCATTCCGAGGGATTACCAGATCACTCTGTTCAGGCGCATGCAGAACCTGAGACAGAAGTTGATGACGGTGAAGGAGTACACCGAGGAGTTCTACAGGCTCAACATTCGAGCTGGTCATCGGGAGAGTGATGATGAAAAGGTGGCGAGATACCTGAATGGTCTTAGGTATGACATTCAGGATGAATTTAGCATGGTCACCATCCGAACAGTTGAGGATGCGTACCAGATGGCTCTGAAGGCCGAGGAGAAGTTGAGCCGGAAGCAGGGACAGTGAGGGAGAGGGCGAAGCTAGCCTAGAGGCAAAGCAGTTGCCCAAGAATGAACTCAAATACCCAAGGAGGAGTGGAAGAAGCCTCAGGGCAGAGTTGAAGGAGGTGTAACCTCACGGCAGAGGCAACAATATGCTGAGCCGATGAGGCAGCATACTGAGCTGGGTGGCGGATATGCTGATGCCAACGTAATTCCTCATACCCGAGGTAGAGGAAGAGGTGGAGGAGGAATTATCACATGTTTTACATGTGGGAAAGAAGGACACAAAGCCATTGACTGTCCAGAAAGGAAGATGGACAGAGGAAAATCCCACGTCACTGAGGCGCAGAGGCGTGACATTGAGGATGAAGACACTGGAAGTGGGAAGTCGCTGATAGTGCACAAGGCTCTCTTGAAACCTAAGAAAGAGGTGGACAGCTCAGCGCAGAGATGCAGACTGTTCCAGACGACTTGCAAGACCAAGGGCTGGAAATGCAAGGTCATAGTGGACAGCGGAAGCACAGATAATCTCGTTTCGACCAAGATGGTGGAGAAGATGGAGCTGAAAACGAACAAACACCCGAGTCCATACAAGGTGACATGGCTGCAGAAAGGACACCAGGTATGTGTTACAAAGCAATGCTTGGTAAATTTTAAAATGGGTGAATATAGGGATGAAATTTTGTGTGATGTCATTCCCATGGATGTCTGTCATGTTTTATTGGGTAGACCATGGTAGTATGATAGGAAGGTTGTTCATGATGGGAGAATGAACACATACACCTTGGAGAAGGATGGGAGATTACATACATTGCATCTGGTAAAGGATAAGGAAGTGAAGCCGGAAGTGAGCAATACCATACTTCTCATGAGTGGGAAGGAACTTCTCACAGAGATGGAGAGGGATGCGGATCCACAATTCTTTGTTGTCAGGAAGCCGAAAATTGTCCTGACAAGCATAAGAGTGGATGACTTACCAGAGGAGATTCAGGAACTGTTGGGAGAGTTCGCTGATATCATCGTGGATGAACTACCTCGTTCGTTGCCACCGATGAGGAGCGTGAGTCACCACATTGACCTCATACCCGGAGCAAGTCTACCGAATAAGACAGCGTACAGGTTGACACCTCAGGAGAATGAGGAAGTCAAAAGGAAGGTACAGGATCTGTAGGATAAAGGACTGGTGAGAGAAAGTCTTAGTCTGTGTGCCGTCCCAACGATACTAAGTCCGAAGAAGGATGGAGGCTGGAGGATGTGTACAGACTCCAGGGCGATTAATAAAATTACCATCAGGTACAAATTTCCACTGCCGAGAATGGATGATCTGATGGATTGCCTGAGTGGGGCAAATTACTTTTCCAAGATAGATCTCAAGAGCGGATATCATCAGATCCGGATGAGAGAGGGAGATGAGTGGAAGACAGCATTCAAAACAAACGAGGGTTTGTACGAATGGCTGGTCATGCCGTTTGGGTTGACAAACGTGCCTAGCACATTTATGAGGCTGATGAATGAAGTCTTGCGGGAATTCATTGGCAAATTTGTGGTCATGTATTTGGACGACATACTAATATTCAACAAGACCAGGGCTGAACACCCGAAGCATTTGGCCACTGTAATGAGGAGGCTACAGCAAGAGAAGATGCTGATCAATTTGAAGAAGTGTTCCTTCATGCAGACAAAGCTCATTTATTTGGCCTTTGTAATCTCGGAAAATGAATTGAAGATGAATCCTGAGAAGGTTTAAGTAATCAGGAATTGGCCATCGCCGAGAAATGTTTTTGAGGTAAGGAGATTTCATGGACTGGCTAGTTTCTACCGAAAGTTCATTCGGAATTTCAGCGGAATCAGCGCAGCAATGATGGACACTGTGAAGAAGCGTCATAAAGTTTTTCATTGGACCGCCGAGGCTGAGAAGAGGTTCAATCTGTTGAAGCGGAAGATTACTGAGCAACCAGTGTTAGTGTTGCCAGATTTTCAGAAAACCTTCCAAGTGAAGTGTGATGCCAGTGGGTATGCTGTTGGAGGGGTTTTAAGTCAGGATGACAGACCTGTAGCATATTACAGCGAAAAGTTGGATGATGCGAAGCTTAATTACTACACATATGATAAAGAGTTCTATGCCATTATACAGGCATTGAAAAAGTGGAGGCATTATTTGATACCCAAGGAATTTGTCTTATACAGTGACAACCATGCATTGCAGTTCGTAAGTCAACAACAGAAGCTGAATCAGAAGCATGTGAAGTGGGTAGAGTACATGCAAAATTTTACATTTGCGATAAAGCACATTTCGGGGACTGCGAACAAGGTGGTTGATGCCTTGAGCAGGAAATGTTTGCTGCTGCAGGAGTTCAAAGTCAAAACCTTAGGTTTTGAAAATTTAAAGGATATGTATGTAGGGGACGCAGACTTTTACGAGGCATACGAGGCAGCCGAGAAACTAGTTCTCAAGGATAGGATTTCGTGGATTGACTACCTGATTCAAGATGGATTGATGTTCAAAGGCAATCAATTGTGCATTCCAGATTTCTCTATGAGAGAGAATTTGGTGAAGGAAAAACATAGTGGAGGTTTAGTAGGTCATTTTGGACACGATAAGACCTTCGCCAAGCTGAGCGAATCTTATTATTGGCCGGGCATGCGCGCTGATGTAAAGCGGTTTGTTGACAGGTGCAGGATATGTCAACATGCAAAAGGCCGAAAGCAGAACACAGGGTTCTATCAGCCATTACCCATACTTGAGAGGCCATGGGAAGCCATCAATATGGATTTTGTGTTGGGTTTACCGAGAACTCAGCGAGGAGTGGATTCCATCTTTGTGGTGGTGGACAGGTTTTCAAAGATGGCACATTTCATCCCGTGTCATAAGACCAGCGATGCAACCCACATCGCGAACTTGTTTTTCAAAGAGATTGTCCGATTGCATGGATTGCCGAGAAGCATAGTCTCGGATCGGGATACCAAATTCATAGGTCATTTTTGGAGGATGCTATGGAAGAAGCTGGGGACTAATTTGGATTTTAGCTCAGCGTACCATCCACAGACAGATGGGCAGATCGAAGTGGTCAACAGAAGCCTAGGGGATCTTTTGAGAAGCCTGGTGACTGAGAATCACAACAATTGGGATCAGATCCTACCACAAGCAGAGTTTGCGTACAACGATTCAATGAATCAGAGTACAAGTAAGAGCCCATTTCAAATTTTTTATGGGACACAGCCACGAGGAGTGTCTGAGCTCAGGGAGTCAGAACAGGCTGAAACTAGCAGCGCGAGAGCTGAGGAATTTGCTGAGGTGATGCAAGAACTTCACACGTAGGTGAAGCAGCGACTGATGAAGGCAAACCAGGAGTATAAGCGCAGAGCCGATCAGAGGAAAAGACAACTTCAGTTTGAAGTTGGGGACATGGTTCTAGCGCACCTGAGGAAGGAAAGGTTCCCAAGGGGAATGTATAACAAGCTCAAGATGAAGAAGATTGGACCATGCAAAGTCCTGAGGAAGTTTGGTGAGAATGCATATGAGCTTGAATTGCCAGAGGGCATCGGGATATCTCCGATTTTCAATATTTTCGACTTATACCCCTATAGGACTGAATAAGTAGGCACTGGAACTGATGAACCACCAGTGATCCAGTGGCAGAAGCAATTTCCAGTTGCACAGAAGCCTGATATGGAGTGCATACT
Organism: Picea engelmannii; assembly: GCA_009831015.1. Taxonomy (NCBI): domain Eukaryota; kingdom Viridiplantae; phylum Streptophyta; class Pinopsida; order Pinales; family Pinaceae; genus Picea; species Picea engelmannii. The sequence continues at coordinate 29,877 of ML815854.1, read as the reverse complement.
GGATAAACGAGTTGGAAGGAAGACCAGGAGAAAGCAATATTTTGAGTACCTGGTGAAATGGAAAAATCACCCAGTGGAGGATGCCAGCTGGGAAACAGAAGAAGTGATTCAGAAGCATGGGCACACCGTGTAGGAGCTCATGGACAGGAGCCCATGAAATCTTTTGAGCTGAGGAGTATGATGTAGGAGCATCTACGATGTCATGAAACGAGTAGCACGGGGATAGAGAGATACAACTGGACAGTGCCAGCGCATACATTTTTGAATAACTTGAAGATTGTTGTGACGCCATTTAACTGAAGGCATTCAAAGCTGAGCGCACTTGTATTATGTTACAGATAGGGAGACATTTAATAGTTTTAATGCTGGTAGATAGGGTTAGCTGTAGATTAGACAGTTTCACTTTTGGGAGGGAAAATGAATATAGACACCCTCCTTTGTATAACAGAGATTATTATTCAGTATTAGCATAGGGGAGCAAGAGAGAGAGAGAAAGCAGAGAACTTGTGAAGAATACTCATGTACAGATATTGAATTAATAGTGAAGCGTTGATTCAATTCCATGGCTATGATCATTCTCTGTGTGTTGTTGATATTATGCTGTTGCATATTTGCTTCTTGTTTTTCCTATTGTCTATATGCTTCATATGTGATTGCATGGCAGGTTCTAAATCTGAGGGATTGAGAAAATTGAGTTTCAATCGTTTCTCTATCTAAGCGGGGAGATTCCTATAGAGAGTGCAGTGAAATACCTCCGCATAGAGTGCGTTGAGGAGGCTGGACAGTTAAACCCTCATCCTTGTTTGCTCAGAAGTCGTGCTGAATTATTCGAACCGTGCAGGTGAGGTGCAGGTTGAGTTGACGTTTCAGAGGCAAGCCTGGACAGTGAAGAACATGAGAGCGGTGGTTAAATTCCATGGAAATATTTATTTTATGTGTGTTGGTGACATTGTGCCTTTGCATATTTGCTTCCTGTTACTTACTTCTTTCATATGCCGCGTATGTGATCTTATGGAAGAATTGAGTTCAGAGTGGTTCCGAGTGAAAGTTGGTGAAAGCTCAGGAGGGAGAGTTCCTAGCTAGTAATTGTGGAACAAACCTAGGTGAAGTCCGAACGGGAGAAGTTTCGGAGCGAAGGAATCCTCAAGAGGAAGAGAATCGATGACTTGAATTCTTGAGAGAGAGTTAACCTCCAAGCGCAAGTGGAACTCATTTACCCTCACATTTCGGCATATCGGGGTTGGCGAGTGCAAGAGTTGCATGCACGTCGAAATCGCGAATAGCGATTTCCCGATTCCGTGGGAACCGTTGATCGTTGGAGGGACAACTGGCACGAACCCGGAGAATCGAGGTTTCAGCGTTCGGGGTTTCCAACAGCAAGGAACTTTGTGTCAAGGATTTGCGATCCGAGAAATCCCGAAGGTGACGTGGCAGAGTGGGGCCCCGAAAGGTAGGGGAGTCCAGGTGGCGTTTGGTCGAGAATCGACACCTCGGGGCTCGGGGTTTTGAAAGGCATGCTGTTGACATCGCGAGTGGCGATATCCCGATCTGTTGACCGTTGACCATCGACATTCGGGGTTTGGAGTTTGGAGTTGCACGAGAAGTGCGCATAGATTTCGCGATACCGAGAAACCCGATTTCCTGAAGTAACTGCCGGGAGATCGACGGAGAGTCCTGTGGGTGACGAGAAGTCCCGATACGGGATTTAAAGGGTGTTACAACTCTTCGGACCGTGGGAAAGAAGGTCCTGGCAAGAGCGACAATGCCGTCGAGGGCACCGTGATTGCGTCAGCATGTGACAATACCTCAACAATATACCAATCATTCAGCATAACATCACGAACATGTAACCCCCAAAAAAGGCATATAAACATACATGTAACTATGTAACATACCTAGTGTATGTGATCATATACCGACAAACTTTCGTCAACTTCAACAAGAGAATAGAATCTTCATCAAAATTTACCTTAGTCTCACGGGACTAGGTTTTGGATTAGTCCCAAACCATAACTTAAATCAAGAAAAAATTTGTAACTATAATGAATAAAGGTTTGAAACTTATTCCTAATATTATTAAATATCTTCTCTGCAATTACTCCAATTTTCACTGTTTGGAATATCCCATAAAAGGAGTTATAGAAAAAATAGCAGACCTTGTTGATTATCACTTATTCTAGAGAGTGAACGTCTAGAGCATTCCATGACTAGAATATTCAATATCTAGATATGAAAATCATACAAAACATACTAATAAATTTACTCTATCCAATTCATTTGGTATCGCCGATTTTTTATCCTCTATGAAGAAGTTATGACTCGTTTACCCAAAACACTTGTTTGAGACTAGTTTCAGGACTAGCAAAAAACCATTTTTTTCCATAGAGTGTATCTTAGAACATAAAACGACCCAGAGGATGAAAATTTTACCATTGGTACCTTAACATGTCTTCTCAACCTCCTCCAATTTAAGATATATAAATCATTCTATTAAAAAAGGTATAGCAAAAATGGTAATATGACCTTTAAATAACATACCTTTGAACACATAATCAAAATACTTCATTCTCCATTGGAATTTCTCCCTTTTTTACTTCATATTCCCTATTAAATTATCCTTAGATCTCCTTAGTTACCTCATATAAGAATCACTTAGTCACATACAATATATTCAATAGAATGTGTGGGAATCTACTTATGAGTGACTTCTTGATGTGTATATACATTTTTTCTAAGTAACCTCTTTCCTTAACATTAAGGCTTCTTGAACTTTCTTGTTACAATCACTTTACCCTTCCGTTAATGACTTGCAACCAATTATGGGATTATTAACCCATTTTTGGGGCTTCCATAGGGGTTTCTTACCCCATCTTCCGGGCTTCCAATTTCATGACCTCATATCTCCTCAAGCGTGCGGAACTATGGGATGTTCCACATATAATTAGAAACACTACGAAAATCACTATCCATATATGAGTGTGTTACCTTAATTTGTAGTATCTTCATGTCTTTATTCCTAAAATAACTTTGAGTCTCATGAACACATGTTCAAGGCTTCGTGTGGACTTCATCAAATGCACCCAACACATATTCTAACATGAACCATTCTTGTTGACATCAATGAAAACTAACTCACCATCAATTGTGATCACAACTATGGTGTATCTAGAACGCTATGAGGGTCGACGTCAATGACAACCAATTATCCAACAATCTCCCCCTTTATCATTGATGGCAACACCAACATTGATGGAAATAATGATACTCCAATACTAATGCTCCCTCTATTACCATTGCTTCGCATCAATGTTTTTCTCTCTTCCCCTTTGACATCAATGGAAAATGGTATCTCTCCTTGGGTTTGTTCTCCCTCTTGATATGTCTCCCCTTGTATGCATTCCACTTATATTCCTTTATTTCTACGATGATTTATTTTCTATGCAATATGTAATGTTGATAAATGTAGGGATTCATATATATGTTTCCTTTCCTCTCTTCCAGTGCTTCTTATTGTCCATTAGTGCTTCCTCTTGTAACTATTTAACATATATAAAAGAATTAAAAATTTATTTAATTCAAATATTCATGGCATGTTATGTTCACTTTTTAAACACCAATGACCATATTGTTCACAATTTTCCTCTGATGATGTAACTTCTACTGAATATTTCCCTTTCCTTGTTTTGTTATGCCTTTCAGTTGTTGTGACCAACTAATTCCAATTGTATATATGCTCTATCATATATCTATATAGACCTACAAATGATCTCATCATAAATCCATATTTTCCCATATGTCATAATTTTTCCATATCTCTGCTAATCAACTATCCCCAACATTGATCCATCTGTCATTCTTTACTTCTTCTATCTGACTTCTCTGAATCTATCTCTTCAAACACTTCAAATTGTTGGAGGGATGGTTATTTTATATGTAGTAGCCACTACATCGACTCCCCATGTTCAATATTCATATTTACTAGAAGTCTCCAAGACGGATGGCTCAAAATAATATCTTCTCTAATGCAAAGTAATCTTCCTCTTCGTCTGTGGATTCATCATCTTGCTTTTCATCATGTTCTTGAATTCTAACATTCTTTTCATTTTCTTTCTAAATTCTAACTTCGTCCTCTTCCTTGATTTTTTCATCTTTCTATTCACATGCAAATTCATTATGATCTTGTGCTATTGTAAATGTTGTGAGTATGAACTCTGGTACCTGGTCTTCATTCACCTTCTCTTCTTGTTTTTCGTTTCTTCTCCAAACTTTCTTATATCTAACATCAGGTTTTTCCTTCATGGGAGGTTCTATCATGCTTCTACAATTTCAATCTATGTGTCCATAGTTGTGGCATTTATAACATTCGATATATGTGGATCCACATCAACATTTATTTCTTGAATATTTATTTCATAATCCCTACAATCTATATCTTCATGTCCAAAGTTAGTATAATTAAAACAATAACCATACAATAAATTTTCATACCTGGGAGTGACTGATATTCTTTGTGGTGTAGTCCTTTTAGATTCCTCTCTTAGTTGATCATGATTGAAATTTATTTGATGCCTTAATGTAGAAGGTATTATGTATTCATTCCTTTCTGATTCTTGTTAACCACGATTCCTTCCTTTGAGAACTCACGCATAACACTTTTATTATGTTTCTTTCATCATGGAGCTTGAACCTTCCTCAAAATGAACATTCTTGTATCCTAGTCCAGATTTGTCACTGTATGGCCTTTGAATGTCGAGATTTTTTTCTAACAATTGAGAGATTTTCAAGTTCATGTTGAGCTTGTTGAATTCAACTCTCAATGCCATGATTTTGTCTTCAATCTTCTCACACTCATTTTCTTTATTTTTCATTTGGATCTGCATAACTTCTTCTTTTCTCTTACCTTCTTCAATTTGGGTTTTCAAGAAGATGTTTTCTTCTTTGAATGATCAATTCTTATTCCCTTATTTCTTTAGCTCAGTGAAAGCACTAATTAATTTTTCCTCAAGATTCACCTCACCTTCCTATTCACTTTCGAGATTTATTTTCATGTTTTTCATAGCCATAAAGAGTAATCTCTCTGAGTCATTATCACTTACATCATCTTCATTAGATGAAGAACTATCTTATCTTGAGTAGATATTTTTCTTTAAGACTTTCCTTATGCTTCCATTTTGATATTTGTTTTCTTTCTTGGGATCATCTTGTTCATCACTATTTGACTTCTTAGAATAAACACTTTTATTTACAAAATGACCAATTTTACAATAATTAAAATAGTTTTGGGGAAGCATACCTTTGTACTTTCTAATTCCTTTCTTTAACTTCCTTACAAAGTTGTTTATTTATTCCTCCTTGTATGAATCATCATGACATATGCAATTTGGATTTGACTCAAGATTTTTCTTCTTCTTTGTTTTCTTGTATGATTTGAAGGTTGCTTCTATATTGGATAGATTTTCCTGACTTGTTCTCATTTCATAAGCTATAATTATTCCATATAGCCCATTCGTTCTTATCGTACTCGGATATTTTTTTTCTTCTAGTGATGAAATGTGAGGATAAAATATCATTCGAAGATATCTTAGTACCTTTTGAACAATTATAAATTCATCAACTTCCTTTCCAAATCCTTAAATGACATTCTTTGTTTCATCAACTCGTAAGAAGTAGGTTGTGAGGTATTCATCTTCCTTCATTTTCAATTTTTCAAATTGACCTATGTAAGTCTAAAGCTTAGATTCCTTGACTTTGGAATATCCTTCATAAACATCTTGAACTTTGTCCAAAATTTCCTTTGCAGAATCAAAATTGTTTCTTGAAGTTTAACCTTCTAGTGGTTAAACTATTTCTTGAAGGAACTTTCTCTGATACAAATTGTTGGAATACTGAGAGGGGGATGGTTGTATCAATATGAGAAATTTTACCACTTTTAACCACAATATATAAACTTCAACTTTATCAACTATATATCATAAATATATTATCAACATATAAACATAACCAACATCACATCAAAAACATCACATCAAGTACACAATACACCACAATTTATGTGAAAAATCAAATGGGAGAAAACCACATAATGCTTTCTTATATATATCAAGGATACATTCATACAAAGCACACAATTCGCAATTCTCCAGTACCAAATAGAAGGAGACACCAACCCCCTGATTTAGAGGAATGAACCTGAAGGAAGCTATGACTCCCTGAATTTTATGGCTCCAACTAGAAGGAGGAGAAAACCCCCTAATTATCAAGATCCAACCTGAAGGAATCTCCAACATCAACCTAAAGGAGGCTAAGACCCCCTTTCCTTTTCCGATCCTACCTCCTAAAATATAAGTGTAGACCAATTTTCACTACAATAATCACTTCCACTATCACTGCCATTGTCACATAAACCTGTAACATGTCAGACTGTCACTACAGCCAACCTATCACTGTCAACATGTCACAACAACCTGTCATTGATCAACATGTCCAACCTATCATTTTCACTGATACTTAACCAGATCCTCTCACATGGATCATATAACAAGGAAACCTCTCAAATAGATTTCCAAATCATCAACACTTTCCTCTACCAAGAATGTACCAAGATCACTAACATACCATCACAAGATATGTGTCTCAACCATGAACCAAAGAATGTACCAAATAATCAACCTGTACCATACCAAAAATCAACTATTTACCACAACCTGTACCACAACAAGTGCATAAACCATGCACCAAAACCTATACCAAATCATGCATCATCCATGCACCAACACCTATTCCAAACCATTCATAAATCATGCACCATAACATGTACCATATGCCTCAACCATCAACCATGTACATCAAAACCATACCATGTACCAATCCCATTCAATGCCTTGTATCAACCATGTACGTCAACACCTGTGCCATACTATGTACCAACAATGTATCTCAACCATATACCATATCACCCGATCATTCCCTACACCATGTACGATAGGATATATCAATAAATTACCATCAATGGTGTAATTCAAAAAAGTACCAAAGAACCAAGATCATATACCAAGTATATGCCTCAACCATGCACCTAATATGTTCCTTAAGCATGTGTCAATGCCTCAACAATATACCAAAGACTTCCCTCAACCATGCACCTGTGTGGGGTTGGGTGGCATACAGGTACATCCACTGTGGATTAATGTAACATCCCGCTCTGGCGCACTCACCAAACTTATTCTTTGAGGACACTTGCTCGCAAGTGATCTGTATTTTTATGATGATACAACTTTTTCCTTCATTATGATGCGTTAAGTTATATGTCATGATGTTTTACTACATTGATGTAGACAGGTGCTGCTGACTCAGTTTCATTGAGTGTGCAGGGTTTCAGACCTTGAGGATGCAAAGGCATCGGTGGAACTCCCTTGGACTCCGGATTGAGTTAGGGAGTGGGTTGTTTGGGTTGTTTCATTTACAATGATATTGTGTGGTTTTGATGATATGCTATTGATTTCATGATATGTTGTTGACATGATCTGACAATGATGGTTGATGATGCAGGCTGATGATAGCTTGCCGACCAGACTCACATATGGAGTAAAGGGGCCAAACACGAGTTCCAAAGAGATTGAGGGAGAGGTGTGACAACAACCCTGCCACAGCCTATTAGCACTCCCGCTGTGGCTCGAACTGTAGGTTAACGATTACCTAGTTCGAGAGGATCCACGATGCCGTGAGGGAAGACTGCGACAGTCGCTCACGATGATTCTAAGGGGCACGCAATAAGGCGGGGGCCTTATTCCTTAGAGCCCTTAGTCTCCCACAAGTTCACCTGGCGGAGTGTTGACTCCAGGGGTTATAGAGACTACCAATCCGTCAAGTCAGCGAGTGGCACCCTTGGAGCACGTGGTGCATCCTAAAGGGCACGTCGGGCAAAGAAATACAAGTCAGCGAGTGGCACCCTTGGAGCACGTAGTGCGTCCTGAAGGGCACGTCGCATGGATGATGATGATGAGACAACCTAGATGACCCTAAGACCTTCACGCCTGATAAAAGTTTTAAAACGACTCCCCAAATTAAATTGTCGCCCTACTCAAAGAAAAACCTGAATTAAAACATCTCTAATATAAATTGACCAACCCTAAGAAAAGATTCTACAAAAATAAACCTAGGGCGTAAACTAAAACCCTCCTAGGTGTTAATTAAAGTCTTCTAAAAATAAAGGGGGTAAAGTAATGGGGGAATTAAATTAAGTGAAACCCATGGCCTTTCAATGATAAAGAAGAAACAAAATTTATTAAAGTGTGGGAGTATAAAAGCTAGGAATTTAAAAATATATTGAAAAGATTAAAAAACCACATTTATCTTTTGAAAAAAAATAAAATTAAACAAATAAATAAAAATAACAAGAGAGAATTAAATAATAAATTAAAGAAATTTAAGGAGTGATTAAGGAGTAAATTAAGGAGTAATTTAAGGAGGGATTAAGGAGTAAATTAAGGAGTAATTTAAGGAGTGATTAAGGAGTAATTTAAGGAGTAAATTAAGGGGTGATTAAGGAGTAATTTAAGGAGTAATTTAAGGAGTGATTTTGAGGAAGTGAGGGAATGGAGTCTTTTAAATATTAAAAAGAAATTAATTTTGTAGAACCATAGGGATGAGTGACACTTGGATGGCAGAGAACGTTTAGAGGGTTGTCATTAAAAATTAATTAATTAATGATTTAGGAATTTAGGTCAGTCTCAAAATTCTATAAAAGGAGGGGAAAGGAAGGAGGAAGGGGAGAAAAGGGTTAGCATAACATATGCTGCTGAATTGTGGATTGACGGGCTTCTTGTGAGGAGTTGGGTTGTCTCAGCTGTGTTGGAGTGGTAGCTTAGCCGTGGAGGCGAGCTGAGACGCTAGTCTACCTCTGGTTCTTGTGTGGCCCCTTTGCGGCTCGGGGGGCTAAAGGGGAAACAGAGTACCCCTAGCATTGGATGGGAGGTACCGGTGAGCTTTCTGTGGTCGGCAAGCGGGAGCGGTGAGGAGTACGAATGCGGAACGAAGCGCGGGTCGTCAACTAAAGGGAGGGGCGAATAGGCACATGTACGCTTTTTAATTGAATGGTAGAAGGAATGGTTATCATGATGTTCTAAAATTTCTTGTTGGTGATATTACAGTATTCTGGTATAGTATTGATATTTCGTTTTATCATGATGTTCTGAAAATTCTGATATTGAAAATTTAGTGTACATTGTGATAATTTCTTGCATGGGTCATAAATCTTACAATGGGCGTTTGTACTATTCTTGTGCATTTGAAAATTGATTTCCGGTGTTGTCTTATGCGTTTTGCAAACTGTTGTTGGGCGCTTGCCACTGTATGGGGTCTACGTTTTATGGTAGCACCAATCGATTTGTATGCTGTATGAAACCTGAGTCCCTTACACCTCGTTTCATTCGATGTGGACTGCGTTTTTATTGTCATTGCCAATCTCATGGATGCCTGAATGCAAGTTCTAAGTCCCTTTTACCGTCGTTCTTTTTCCTCCCGGCAATTCATGGTGCCTTCTGGCAGTGTGTTAAACCCCTGGAAATGCATTTAAATGGGCTTAAGTGAACTGTGTTTTATTGGTGCCTCTGCATGTGTTTTTATATATATTACTGTGCATTTTTCTTATGTATACCGAGCGAATTTATTGCCTATGTATGCGTCTTTCTTTTACATCTTACAGTGCGAGTTATTTCCTGAAACTCTGCGTTTTTTCTTTTTATGTATTACCTTTGTACGCGTTTTTAAATCTTACAGTGCGAGTTTATTTCCCTGTTGGAATGAGGTGAAAAAAAAATATTTTTATATTTTAGTAAGTCTAAATTCTCTTAAATTCCCTCACGCTCAACTTAACTGTCAGACACAAATTTTTAACTTGGACTAGGGTTCTGTTGGATGTGCAACTTCCTTTGCGGGTCCCTGCACCTTTTAATGCCTTGAGTTTCTCATTTAATATAACTCTTTATTGATTAAATTTCTGTATGACATTCCGCTCCAGAATTATAGTAAAACGCATTGTCGATCCCGTCACATTTGTTTTTTTTACCTTGCGCGTGGATCTGTTTTCTTTTAATGTTGAATGGTCTGCGTTTTTAATGCTGAGATGGTCTGCGTTTCCATGCTGTTCAAATTTAAACTAACCTCAACGCCCTCAAGTTAACTTTCGGGACTGACAGCCCATGGCCCCACGGCTTCCGGCGTTGTTTTGCCCTCGGACTATTCAGAGGCTAGCGACACTGAAACTTTTATAAAATTATGAGGATTATATATTTAGTCTGTTTAAATTGTTCTAATATTTTGACGTTTCAATTATGGTTATTGGTGCTATGTTCCCTTAATTATCGTTAGGGTTACCCGGGGTCATTGTAAAACCTCGTCGCTGTTATCCGTTTGTGTTTGCAGTCCTGGCGTCATAGTGTTAGCTTAAAAAAATCTGAGGTTGTTTATATCTATATGCGGTCTCTTTTATACCTTGACCCTACGATTGGCAGTCCCAAATATGATGTTATTCCAAGCGTGATGACTGGTCATTAAAACCTGATGCTATTCATAATTAAGAAGTTGTTTTTATATTTCCATTAGGGACCCCCAAATTAAATTATGCGGTTAGTTAGTCCTTGTTAAATGTTGATGCATTTTTATTATACGTTGGCTGGGCATACTTGTAAATTCCGTTGTAATTCTATATTTTCTGTAATATACATTTTAATTCTCATGCATTGGTTGACATACAAATTCTGTAATTCCGTTGATTGATTGGCCTGTAATTTCTGTACTATTACTCAATATACATGTCGTTGTCCTTACAGGTTAAATCCTCAATTATGACGTTGTATTGATATTTTTAAATTCGGAGGATACGTAGGTATATGAGGTTACTTTATATGTGGACATGACAAATATTGGCATTTTAAAGGATGAATAATATGGCACCTATGTTAAATGTGGTTAATTAGATT
>ML815854.1:8071-18610 GCA_009831015.1 Picea engelmannii | reverse complement strand
GGTAGCATTGATAGGGTAAATGTTGAATAATGTAGTGTGATGGAATGTTAGGTGGATGAATTTTAATCCTTAGAACATATTGAAGGGAAGGGCGATAAATTTTTAGGTTAATGCTTTTTGCCAAGCTAAGGTTAAGACTAGTAGGGTACTCGGAATGATAATGGATGTAATGTCTGATGTTAAAGCTTATGGACTTGCAATAGGTAAAGGAAGAACGTGTGGCATACTCATGTTATTAAATAATTTTTTATCAATTTCATAATTGTTATATATTTTTTTGAATCATGAAATGGTGTTTCTCGTACCATAAAAAAATTGCAAGGTTAGAGTTGAATGTATGACCTTTATTTTATTTCAATGTTATTGTAGTTAGCGATGAAATGATATGGTTATCCTTGGTGAGGTCAGTGTAACCTATCGTTACTGACAAGACATACTTAGTGGAATGTCCCAGTATTACGTACCATAACTACTCAGAGTTAGTAATTAAGGGTTGTTCCTTAGATATTGTGAACTTGGGTGTTCGTTGTCAGAGTCCTTGTCACGCGCCTTCCGTAAGGGGGGCAATTGTTCTCATATGTATGTTGTACTTGATTGTGGTCAGCTTGCTTGTCGCTAAATGTTTGCGTTGTGCGCTTTTGCCTATGGTCATATATTGTTGGTCATTACTCGTCGTGTGCCTTTAGTTTTCTTGTGATGAACATCATGGTTGCGTCTTGATTGGTCGTCGAGTGGCGACATAGAGTAAAGTGTGTTGTTACTTCTACACGCACGCACACCTTAAAAAGTAAAAAAAAGAAAAAAAAAATTGCACCTGTTACTAGAATGGTTGTCGTAACGAGGCGGTTCGTTACAATTAATGCGATGGAAGAGGTTGTGTGGATGGGTGGCTTACGTGTGAATCCACTAAATATGTGTGCAATAATAAAAATGTTGGTGGTGGGTTGTGATAGACCCCCATAGGATGTAAATGTGATTGCAACTCCCTAGTGTTGGAGAAAGGTAACCCAAAAGAAAATCTTAGTTTTCTAGGGAGTGCAGTAGTACTATAAGTATCAAATATTTCTACAACATGCATACTAGCTCCAACCCCTACTATCAATGTCACTAGAAGAAACCTCCTACTGAGATAGTGAAACAAAGCTACTATGTTGCACTAGGATACGTGTCAATGATGAAATACCTAGTTGTACATGTTGCAAGGTCTATGCGACATGAGGATGTTAGGTAGAGGGGTTAGGCCTTCTCTTAGGGGATGAGGACCTAACATGGGATTGTGCTTGGCATGCTCTAGGTCTTCTGTGAACCCTCAAACCACCCCTTTGAACTCACATATGTCAAAGTAGTTGACATGATTACCCAAAATAAAATCATCCCATAACTTTCTCAAGAAATATAAGGGCACCTTCTTTTTATTGTAGGGAGGTTTATGAAATACCATATACCACATGTCCATCTAGTTTTGAATAATCTAGGGATGGATGCACCAAACAATGGAATTGTTTTTATTGGTCACTGATAGTTCTTGTCCATTTCTAGGATCCCTACAAATAGTCAATACATTTGTTTTTGAAATTCCCATGTCCTTGAATTGGTTTCTATCCAAACGAGTGCTAAAGTACTCATACATTCTTTCCTTATAATAAAAAATAGAGGTCAATTTCCCTTGGGAACTTGCAATGGACTTCATAATGAAATCCAAAGAAGTGGCCAAGGAGACTATGTTAGGCTCTCTAGTGTCCCTTAATTTTTCCTCGAGAGTTCTTAATATAACAAACCCATCCTCAATTTGAGTGTTTACATTGGGTGGTTGTGGTGGCTTTTTGTTTTTCTCTCGTTGGTTTTCGTCTGAGCGTTTTACATTGTCTCCAAGTTGTGTTTTATTTTATAGGATGAAATTTAATAATCCATGGCATGCAAATTATGTTGGTTTTCTAATTAAAATAGAAAATAGAAAATTTCTTTCATTTAGATTCTTGGGAGAAAATACTAAATTGAAAATGACTATATTGGGAGAAAAATAAGATAAATAAAACATACCCAGCTTGACTGGGACATGGTGGTAAGATACTCATCTCGCTGCTCCTTTCTATCTCCTCTCTATTTTGTCAATGAGGGTAAAACACTCACGGCTTTGATTTGTGCAAATGAGCACAAATCACGCTTGTGAACCTTTAAAAAATGTTTAGTAGATGAAGTACATGTGTTCCTGCCACTAAACCTACGTTGCAAGATGAGTGGAGGTTCAAGCCCTTCCAAAACTATAGGGTTAGAAACACATGTGATTTCCTAAGAACATGCATGAGTTTATGTTAGTGCACGTTATTGTTGATCCCTTTGCCACTTTTTCATCCTTCAACTTTGTGCACACACCCTACATTGATTCAATAGAGAGTTGAACACAAAATTTGTATTTAATAAAATCCACTCTCCCATTTTAATACTTTGTAGTATTTAGCAATAGAAATGGTTACAATATAGAGTATATGTTCTCTCAACAAGAGTGTTAAGTAGTAGCATAATTTTGGAGAAATATTTCCAGCATAACATTAACATAAGACTCACACTCTTTATTTTCCTCTATCTTCAACACTTAATAAATAGGCATAGTAAAACTATAAATTATTTATGGTTTACCATTTATGAACATTAGAAACCACCTGTGACTTAAATTATATATTTCTCTATAGCTCTAACACTTAATATATAAGCATGGTAAAACTATAAACTATTTATGGTTTACCATTTATGCATATAAGAAACCACTCTTTTCCAAATATTCTCTACTCTACTACAACATTACAGGTACTATTTTCTCTCATTGTAAATATTATTTTCTTTATTATAGCATTGATAATATTTTATTCTCTACTAGAGTGTTGCAAGTATTTTGTGCGTCATTACAACAATGCAAATATTATTTCCTCTCTTAGAACACTGGAAAATGTATGACACACGTGTCCCAACAAATTGAAGTGTAGATACTATATATTAATGCAAATAAAATTTTATAGTAAAAATATGAATTTGAAGTGTAAAATGAGAAAAAATGTAGAGTACGATATCTATATATTAATGAAACTGAAATATTATAGCAACACTATTAAGAGTGTAAATTGATAAAATGGAGAGTAAAATAAGTGAAAGGGCCAATGGATGTGTTGAAACATAACTCTTGTGATTGTGTTACTTGTAAAATGAATTGTAAATACGAAGATTCATAAGTGGTAGGAAGAGTCACACATTAGGGAATACCAACAATCATTGTTTGTATATTTATTTATTTCCACGCTAAAGCAACTACAAAAGTGTGTGGAGTTAAATTTTATTCCATACATGGTGTGACAGTGGTATTAAATATGGGATAAATCCAAGACCCGATTCCTTGGAATTTCCTCTCCTCTTACAAAAGTAAAATTCCTCCTATGTACCTACCAGTCCTTCTGCACTCTTCGGTTTATCTGTGTCATTCTAGTCTATAAATATCTTGTAATTTCTATGTGGCTCTCTTGTAGTAAAGTTTATCTCATAGCCATCTATCTCATAGCCATTGATGGTATCATAGTTTTTTATTGCTCAATTGTTCACACCTACAATTATTCCAACACCCTTGACTATTCACACCACCAGGAAACCCTAATTCACTCCACCCATGACCAAGAAAAATTGTAATTTTTGCAACTATCTAATTCTCCATGCATGAAAGCCATCGATTTTTTCACATTTTAGTTATAATTAAAACCTAAATCATTCCACTCATTGAACTTCAAACCTCCCCTACAATGGATACATTGAATACCAAGAGACTAACTCTTGCACTATACTAACACAGAACAAGGTGAGAAGGGTTTCACCCTTTAAAGTGGATCCATTTCCATTTACAATGGGTTTAGTTTGTTGGTATGGAAAGACTTGAAAATATGTGAGTATTATAGGTTTTTTCACATGATCGCTCCATGGTCACACCTCTGTCACCCTTCAACCTTCAATTGAATGCTTGATAGGCTCTCAACTATTCGTTGATGATTATTTGAATCTCATTAATCGTTCTTTCACTGCTTCACTATTTATTCTTTTTAGTGAATGCATGAGAAGAGTCTATGTAATTTTTTTCCCATATATGTGTGCAATGCACATTTTTAATCTAGTGGTGAAAATTCTCAAACTCATCGATGTTTTTCTAATGTTCCATTCATATTGCTATCCATGGATAGTCCACTTGTGATCCACATAAGAGACATTTGAGAATTTTTCCAATACCGAAAAAAGGAATATTGTGAGTTCTCCTACTCATTCCAACTCATTGATATCTCTTGTGATTGTGTGATTCAGGAGGTGGTAGAATATGCCTAGAATAGGTGATTGTGTGATTCAGATGGAGGAAAAGAAAACCATAAGATACTCCAATGATATTAAAGAAACCTTCGGTTTGAGTTAAAGAGATACACATCATTGAAAATCTCATTATTGCAATTAAAGCCTATCGAAACCCACAATTTATGATAACAAAGGAACCTTTGGTTTACCAATATAAACAATTGGGTGTCTATGAACTCCTTGAAATCTTATGCAGGAAGGCATTGATGTGCACAATGGCTGGTGAGAGATAGGATACTGTTTTCCCAGAACCAGTTTCAGAAATACCAATTAAATCCCTTTCCTTCAGGTCCATTAGCCAACCGTGAGTTTGAATAACCATGGGTTCACTAAAGCCCTCTCTCTTAATATCTCTGAGAACATGATCTATAAATCTTACTTCATGGAAGCTCCGAAGCGACTTTTGAACATCATGACCTTCAACGGTAATTTCGCGTCTTTTATAGGTGCTTACTTCATGATCCCACAAAGCTTCCATAGTGGGTTGTTACACATATACATTCTTTTCAAAACGTACTAGGTTATCAAAATATTCCTTAGGAAGGGAAGCACCATCTAACTTCCTCCTATACCTATCAATGTTTCTACCGCCTCTACCTCCACGCCTTGCATCGTAAACTTTTTCGCCACTACGACCACCCTCGTAACCTCTTCCTTCAAAAACAAAACCATTAGATGCTCCCCCTCCACCGGCTCCACCCCGTCCACCCACAAGCTCACTTTTCCACTTCCAGTAGGAGTTGGGGTCACCATATCTGCACTCAAAGGGATCATTTTTGGAGAAACTTTCGCAAGGTTGAATCTGATTCAATACTTTATGATATGGCTGCATTGAACTATATTGACGCTATTATCTGAGGCGGTTGTAGTTTAGTGGTGATAATTTCACGTTGTGGTGGCCGTGGAGACCTGCGCTCGAATCTAGCAGCCACAAGTGAAACATTCTCAAGTGCTTTTATACTGAAGATAAAACCCTCTATGGCATAAATTTCAGATTTATTGTATGTATAAACGAAACCTTAGGGTTTGAAACCCTTAGAATAAATTGAATGGAAGAAGCTAAGACCTTCAGAGCTCAAGAACAATCGAAAATGGTGGAACTATGAGAGCTCCAATCAAGAGGAAAACGGAGCTCAAGAACAATCGAAAATGGTGGAACTATGAGAGCTCCAATCAAGAGGAAAAATAAGGAATTGATTGCGTTTAACTAATTATATCTCAGTTTCCTGTTTTGGCTTGTTTTTTTTGAATGGATATCTTCTTTTATTTCTTCTCCACTTTGTTTTAGAACTAATTCCAAGTTGTCTCGAGCTCACACCATATGGGAAAAACAAGATTAGTTTCTTTTCAGGGTTATGCTTAGAAGAAAGGTAGATACTATGAGGATACAACCAAGATGGAAGGAATATCTAGCACCCCATTTGCCTTGTAGATGAGGAATATTAGTACAATATCTCTATGGTTCCAGTACATCGAAAATATAAGCATCACCTTTAATTAATTTATTTTCTTCATGGAATTAATTAAAAGATAAATTAAAATCTCGTGGTACCAATTCTGGCAGAGCTTCCTACATAGATTATTGTTTCTTCTTGGAATTAAATTTTTAAGATATAAATTTAAATTTTGTGTCAACAATTCCAGGAGATCTTCACGGATTAGCTTATTGTTTCTTCATTGAATTATTTTTTGTTATAAAAGAAATGACATTGAAATTTTATATCAGTAATTCTGGGAGAGCTTTACGGCCTTACCTTATTGCAAAGTCTACTGGAGTTAATTTTCGTTTCCTAATCCCTACATAAACGAACATAAAATTTCCTAATCCTTACACAAACGTTTAAAAATATTTTGCTCTGTTCTAAAGAATTAAAAAAATTCAGAGTTTCTTCAATGCCAGACTTCTTAACACCTCGAACTAGGGTTGTAGAAGAGCAACGGTTAAAGAAAATGCATCTTCCCCAAATCCTATTTGACCATCAGCGGAGTCCAGAGAGTAAATTCAATTTCAAAAAACTTTTGAGAAGTTATTTTCACAACATTAAGAACATCTAGAAAGTGCAGCTTAATTCCGTAGTTATTGATTCCTGCTAAAAGGACATAAAAAGGTGGCCAGATATCTTCCATAGCGAAAATATCTGACACAATATATCTGCCTTAAAATGTTCATGCTCACTGAGATATGACCTGATCTAGGAACTATTCTCGGATATCATAAATTTAACTACGAGCATTCCCTATTCTCAATTTTTAAGAAACTCATCTACATACAACTCGTCTTAAAAAGTGCACTCCCAAAATTTGAAATTATATATCTTTTCACATGTAAACCTTTAAACTTCATAAAAAGTGTAAATCGTGACTTGTGAGCTTTTGATAATGAAATCAAAAGGCCAAACGATTCCCTGTAAAGAATGCAGATCGAACCCTGTAAAGATCATAATGGTTCACTTTTATCTATGAGGCTAAAGTCTGGATGTTTTTATCTTATAGTTATTATAGCATAAGATATAGTGGAATTGTGATGCAAGATAAGCTACCTGGACCAGGGAACCAGATGAATTGTTGATCTTTTACTATTGATTGTGCCATGGTTAAGTAAATATATGTCAAGGGAATGATCGCCTAGCTCTCTTTAGTTCATATTTTAGTAGGGTGCTCCTCCTAGATGGAGATTGAATTTAATATAGCTAGGATGATAAAATATACATTTATGATATTGTATAATACATTTCTATTCACTACCATTTCCATCTCTTTTCTACTTATAAATTTCTTACCATTTCCATCTCTTTTTTACTTATAAATGGCTTACCATTACATACATGGGTTTAAGACATGGCTTCCTAAAAGTTTTGTACATGGTTGCAGCAATCACTTTACTCTTCGTTTGGAGTAGTTCAAGTAAATGGTTGCAGCAATCACTTTACTCTTCGTTTGGAGTAGTTCAAGTAAATATGATGGCCCTTTTTGGCCCTAGTGTTTGAGCCTAAGCTTTGATATCAAATGAAACACCCCTCTACAAGTTGCTAAGCAATTAATCATTCATTAAATACATACACAATAACAACTTTGTTTTAACTTAATTTCATTGATTTTGATTTACACAATTCCTCTACATTTGCTCAAAGATAAATCTAAATAACATGATGAAATAAGTAATAGGTTAACTCTAACATTTAGAACTTAAAACAAAAGTACATACAAAATATCAATAACAAATTACCACCGAAAAATACCTCCTTATTTTGTCGAAGCTCATCAGTTGTAATGTAGTCCTGGGCGCTTCCAAGCATTGTTTTCTCGCTTGCCCAGAGTGATAACAGAATCCTCCCTGCCAACTAGGATCCTAGCCGACTTCCTAGTTCCAAGAAACCTTTCCATTTATTGGTCCTCCGTGCCCGTGACTCCGAGAACAACAAAGCACAAATTCTCAAAGAAAACTATCACAAGAATTATATCTTCCAAGAATTTCACAACCTCTCATCATGCTCAAACTTCTCCATCCTCCCTTCCTCACTACTTCTCCTCCCTATTTATCAATTTTCCATACACCCTTCCCCAAGTCTCCTCAACCACCCTCATTATTATCCATCAACCTCCCTTACCTAGATATTTTGAGAAAATATTAAAATAAAATTAAATATAAATGACTTGCATTAAATAACAATAAATAAAATGAAAATTCTTTCTTCTCATGCTAGCTAATAAATATTATCTGATAATTTTCCCCAAAATGTACATAACACTCCACCATGCTCATTTAATTCACCATACCCACCATCTATCAAAGTCAAGAATGTATTTAATGCTTCTAGATATTTTGTATGCAATATAATTTACATATTATATACACATTCAATTAAATAGTTAATAATTTACTTTAATAATTAATATATTAATTACTTATACTAGTGTACATGGGTAGGGTATGTGTGCATAGCTAGCAGACACATATCTTAGGTATGTACTAACGATAAACAATCATTGCCTCTAGTGCATAGTTCTTATATGATCAACAAGACATGTAGGACAACAGATCAAGTAATGCATCATTTAATAATCTTAACGAATAAAATTACACCAGTTCATCTATAACTCATTATCACACTTAAAATATCAATGGGAAATCAAGGAGGGTTTTAAACATGGTAGGAACCAAGTGAGTAAACAATAGTGGCACCTCTAATCCTCAATCAATATTCTCAAATAACATCGAAGTAACCATCCTTCCTAACCTACTTCCCTCTTCCATCTTATCCTTTCCTTTGTTGGACTAAGTTGGAGCGTCAACTATATTGACCTAACTCCAGATAGAACTCGTAAGTGGAAGTGTCATACATCTTGACCAAGCTTCCCAAATAGGCAACTAGCAGTCACCATCACACGTCTAGGCAACTGTGACTTCACACAACCCTCCCACGACTCTAGGTTTTAGAGGAAAAACAATGGGAAATACCTCCACCCCTCCTCATAGAACTAGGGTCAACACCCTACATCAAGCCATATTGTGCAACTATTGTTCTTAGAGTCACGTCATAAAACATCCACTCTCGGAAAATTGTGCATCCTATCAAAACCACACTTACCATAGATCATAGTAATATTTTGAATCATAAATTAAATAGTATATACAACTTATAGCATACGATATCTACTAAATGTCTACAACATCTAGGTTGCCTCAATACTATAGTCATTTGGCTATTACATAGCTCATCAACCTGTAGGTTAGTTCACCAATAACACATATTGATGCAGATACATCACAAATTTATATAAGAATCCATATTTGTATTGACGCTCAATTAAGAAATGTATTCCTATTTACATCATGCATTGTATCTGTTATACATTCAGAACATAACTTGAAATGCTATACATGTACCAAACTTACCCATTTTATTTTTCATGTTTAAACAATCAAATAACTATATTTGTCATGAGCATATATCATGTAACATACAAATAGGTCTAGATGTACACATCTCAATGTCTAACAAATTCTAACTGACTCCAAACAAATTCTTAACTTTGAATTATTAAGATCAATAAATAACAATGTTCTAACTACCTAATGTCAAAATATGGGTCATTACAGGTGGAAACCCAAATGGGAGAAAACCACATAATGTTTTCTTATATACATAATTAATAAATTCATAGGAAGCACCAACTTTCCAATTCTCCATCAGCAAGTAGAAGGAGGAACCAACCTATTGATTTATAGGAACCAACCTAAAAGAATCTACAATTCCCTGAATTCTCTTGCTCCAACTAGAAGGAGGATACAACCCCCTGATTCTCAGGATCCAACCTAAAGGAAGCTCCAACTCCCTATGTTCTCTGGCATCAATCGAAAGGAGGCTATGACCCCCTTTCCTTTCTCCATCATACTGCCATGAAATATATGTGTAGACCAACTATCACTACAAAAATCACTACCACTTTCACTGTCACTATCACATAAACCAATAACCCATCAACCTATCATTATATCCAACCTGTCACATCAACTTGTCATTGATCAACTTGTATATCCTATCACTTTCATTTATACTCAACCAAATCCTCTCACCTGGATCATATGCCAAGGACACCTCTCAACTAGATGTCCAACACCACCAACACATGCCTCTACTGAGTATGTACCAATATCACTAGCATGAAATCACAATATATATGTCTCAAACATTTAATGAATCATGTACCAAACAATTAATTTGTACCATACCAAGAATCAACTATGTACAACAACCTGTACCAAAAGAAGTGCATCAATGATGCACCAACACCTGTACCAAACCATGTACCAAACCATGCATCAACCATGCACAAACACATATACCAAATTGTGCATCAAACATGAACCCACACATTTCCAAACCATGCATCAACCATGCACTATAACCTATACCATATGCCTCAACCATCAACCATGCACATCAAAAACATTCCAAGTACCAATATTGTACCATACCATGTATCAACCATGTACATCAACAATGTACATCAACACCTATACCATACCATATACCAACAATGTATCTCAACTATATACCATATAACTCAATTATTACATACACCATGTACCATAGGATATATCAAGAAAGTACCATCAATGTTGTACCTAAAAAAAGTACCAAAAAACCAATATCATAT
>ML815853.1:109436-163664 GCA_009831015.1 Picea engelmannii | reverse complement strand
TTTTGGAGTAGGACATTAATATTCCTTGGCTAAGGTTTGGAAAGTTTTGATTGTAAGGGGCCAATTGTTGTTGCTACACATTTACTTTGCTTGTTTAGAATATATCAAGGATATAAGTTCAAGGTAAATTTTGAGGAACCATCATAGATGTACCAAGACTCATGGATATAAGGGATAATGGGATGGTTGATGGGGAAACCCAAGGTTCAATTGGGCCATGGATAGTGAGTGGAGAAACCACTTGAGATAAATAAGGAAAGATATATGTTCCATCAAAAGGGGGATATGTTGAAGATGTCGTGAGAAGGTCAGATCAAGGGAAACAACTATTGATCTAAGAGGAGGGGCTTCCCTCTTTCTTGGAAGAGAGGTGAGTTTCAAGATAAGGGAGAGGTTTAGCGAGTTGAATGTGAGGACCTCACAATATATCAAGGCCTTGCGAGAACTCTAGATCAACACCTTAGAGGCATACCGAATGGTGGAGATGGAGATATGGATCATGAGTAGTGACTTAACCTACCATGTAAATAATGTTAAATTGAATGGCCCCATCATAGAGAGGTAAAACCCTAGAGAAGGCATTACTTTGGGAAGTAACCATGTAGGATGCCAAAGACAAAGAAGAGGAACCTCACTTATTTTTTAGAAAAGGGACACAATGATCCCTATTGTAGGGGAAGGCTAGTACAAGAAGTAGAATTTACTAGATAGAAGGGGGGATAAAAGTAGTATTTGAACACTTCCAGAATGGGATCATCCTTTTTAAGCAAGACAAGGACTAATATATTCAATGGAATTTTATATATTTCCATCAAGGACATGGACAATTCTGATGTGGAAAATTTTGCATAGAGGCATTTCTCCCAGACCTCTTCATGAAAGATTGTGAATCTATGGTGCATGTACAAATATGTGAGATGTGGGTTTATGATAATATTTTGAATTCTCCAATCACATTGATCATTTTCATTATATGGAGCTTTGTTAGTCATGACCTTGTGTAAACCATTCCATTTGGTGTTTGTTGCACTAAGTGTAAAGAAAAATGTTGGAGAATTATAAGATGAAAGTTAGGTATGAGCCATTTGTTACCTCTTTATTCCATTTTATTTTAATGGTATCCATATTTTGTATTGATCAAATGAGGAATTACTCTGGAACTAATGCCATTAGACACAAAATCAATCATAAGGACAACTAAGGAGAAAAAACAACACACGCTAATTAATCTAGGAGTCAATCATGCAAACAAACCTTCTCCAAAGAAGCGTTAGTTGGTGATGGAATCCAACATCGTAGGATAAATGTGCGAAGGGGTTGAGTTTCAACGGGTGGTAAAGTTACGTTGACAACCTACTTAACGAAATAACACCCTGGTGTAAGTTACCTCATTGAGTAGTGGGAAACCCTCCAAGGATCCTAAGTGAGTCTAGCCAACATCGACCCCATGTAAAACACCACCTTATTTGTGCTGTCACCTTGTGTAGGAAGTCTAAAATATTATGGCCTCTATGGTACCACATACTATACCAGACAATCGACAGTCAACACCAAGACCAACAAAGCAAGGTTGATTACTCTGTCAGCCCCAATGTGACCTCGTGCTTGACCCTTTTGTTAGAAGGGTTTCCCAAATTTAGTGATATAACGACTGGATTTCACTCCCTAACTCAAAGATTTATGTTTGTTTAGAAACTTTGGAAATTTATTCTCACAATCCTATTCCAAAGTTCTACACTTAAGCTAAGATGGGTTTGAAGAGCCCTAGAAAAATTGTTAGATAAATTTTAATTAGCACTTGATTTTAGGTTGTTGTTACTCAAAGGAGTGGTCATGAAATTGATGGTGTTTCGACTCAACTCTTTAAACCATGCAAGAGGAAAATGAAATGAAATAATTTCAACTTCGATGAAAACTAGATATGGGAAGGAGCAAGAGGTTTTAAGAAAAGAATTAATTTCTTGATAGATTACTATGTGTGCACTGCTAATGACAAAAAGTATGAGCTAATTATCCAGATAAATGGAAGAAAAATGAACCAAATTTTAAAAATACCATGAAAATGTCATATTTCACTTAATACACCTATAAGAAATGGTGAAATCCATTTCTTATTCCTAAAGTTAAACAATAAAAATGATGACAAATATATGAAATATTTGGCACCTCCCTATAAATAGTGCAAAAAAATGGTAATGGGCCAAAGAATAGAAATAAAAATGTTGCAGTCGTCATCTCACAACTTTAAATGTCAACCCATTTTTTGTACAATCCTAAGAGATGATGTGCACTAGATGTACAAAATCCATACGCATGTATTTATATAAAAAGGAAAACCATGTCTATCCAATAACTACAAAGGTTAATTCAATAGGGAAGATGCATTAATAATCAAAATAATACTATATAATGAAAAAAAAAAATCTAACTAAAAAGGAATATGAAAAACACTTAAAAGGAAGGATATAAACTACTTGAAAGGAAATATGCAAAACCAAATTTAAGGGTTCTAAAGTCTAGGACTCTAGGAAACCAATGGAGCTCTAAAATATGTGAAGAAGGATGTGATAAAACCTCTAAGAACAAATATTATCAGTAATAACAGATGTGGTATATTAATAACATCCAAGTGAAGAATACATAATAAGTGTAATGACACAACCCTCAACTTATCATAGCCACATATCTATCAAATATGAAATCCGAGTACAAAAAAACCATATTTATTGCATGAAAAACTCCTTGGTACATCATAAAATAAAATTGACAAGAAAGAGTGGAAGAGGGATGCTAAAACACCCCTTTAAACCCTCTCTCTGATAGTGAACATCATACTAATCAACAATAGAAGAATCCTCTTAAAAAAGAGATGAAAAAGACAAAATGCAATAGTGACATTACAAATATACCATCTCTATGAGAGTGAATGAGGAAGACGAGGGTTCATAACCATGTAAAGATTTAAATTGGGTAATTTTGGAGGTAGAGTAATACATAATATCATACCAATATTTCGTTAGATGGAACCACCGCATCCATTTCCTTTGTTTATCCCATGTGTACATTTGAAGATACTTGTGATGGATTAGCTATACTTGGAACCACCTCATCCATTTCCTTTGTTTATCCCATGTAAATATTCTTGCGACGAATTAGCTATACTATCGATGAACTTTTTTCGTCGATTAGTATAGCTAATTTTTCGTAAGAATATTTACATCCATCGCTCTTGCGAAGATATCCTTTCCTTGTCTCTTGTCGACTAATTCCCTTCTTTTTCTCTCTTGCCGATGAAAGTTTTTGCATAAGTGATGGGTACTAAATTATCCTTGATTTTCTCCTCTACCTGTTCTACTTCTTTTCACACCACCATATATATCAATATTTCTTGAAGGTTAAAAAGATCAACATCATCTTAGAAGAGAATCCAATATCATATTTCTCTACTTCTATAGAGACTACTCTCTCTGTGTTTTAAAAGATAGATACATGACACTACACTTAAATGACAAATTCAAACACTTGATGGTTTTAATTAGGATTCTTTCATATTTGGTTTATCAACTTGAAATTAAATTTGATACTTTGCAAGATAGTACCTTGAGTCAAATACAAATATGAAATTAGGAATCATTAACATATCTACTAGAACAGTTATTCTAACCTATAACAAATATAATAAATTCTCATAATTTCTTCTCATAACTAGAAGGTTTACATTTAAATTTCCCTTCCACATGGCCATTTGTTCTCATTATTTTTGCCACGAAACTGTCCTTCAGAGACATCACCCTGCAATTCTTCTTGATAGAACTTTATTACATTGGCAAGTGTCACATTATTCCACTTTATTACATTGCATTAGTAAGTGATTCAATATGAGATAATGGAGTTTAATTTTTGAACAAGTGGGTGTGTGAGTCAAATTTGAGTCCAAAAACCCTCCCATATCGTTAAGGCATGTGAATAGTCTATCCATGTGAAATTTCAGTGCATACAAAAACAATTTGAAAAAATTTCAACGTTGGCCCCATTCACAGGTCATTGTTGCCCATGTCTAGTCCTAGTACAATTTATGTTCGTTGTTCCTTTTAAAATTCGTTCGACAATACACCCGTCCTCGCATATAGTACTTCAAGGGCATATTTTTATGGTTTTGATTAAGAAATCAACGAAAAAGAGGGATTTTTCATCACAACTATGACACACATACATTGTATATACATTAATGTAGAACCTGAAATAAAAATGAAGAAAGGTTGATGCAACTTAAAACTTGCATCAACCAATTTGTGTACTTTGAAAGAAAAATAGGGTTTATGGTTTACATGATGAATTGATAATGGGAAAAAGTGGTTGTGTGAGTCAAATTTGAGTCCATAAACCCTCCCATATCGTTAAGGCATGTGAATAGTCTATCCATGTCAAATTTTAGTGCATACAAAAATAGTTTGAAAAAATTTCAATGTTGGCCCCATTCATAGGTCATTGTTGCCCATGTCTAGTCCTAGTACAATTTATGTTCAGTTCGACAGTACACATGCCCCCACATATAGTACTGCAAGGGAATATTTTTATGGTGTTGATTAAGAAATCAACGAAAAAGAGGGATTTTTCATCACAACTATGACACACATACATTGTATATACATTAATGTAGAACCTGAAAAAAAATGAAGAAAGGATGATGCAAACTTAAAAATTGGGTCAATCAATTTGTGTACTTTGAAAGAAAGATAGGTTTTATGGTTTACATGATGAATTAATGATGGAAAAAAGTGGGTGTGTGAGTCAAATTTGAGTCCACAAACCCTCCCATATCGTTAAGGCATGCGAATAGTCCATTCATGTGAAATTTTCGTGCATAAAGAAATAGTTTGGAAAATTTTCAATGTTGGCCCCATTCATAGTTCATTGTTGCCCATGTCTAGTCCTAGTACAATGCTTATTCATTGTTCCTTTTGAAATTCGTTCGACAGTACACACGTCCCCACATCTAGTACTGCAAGGGAATATTTGTGTGGTGTTGATTAAACACTGAATGAAAAAGAGGGATTTTTCATCACAACTATGACACACATACATTGTATAAACATTAATGTAGAACTTAAAAGAAAAATGAAGAAAGGCTGATGAAAACTTAAAACTTGTGTCAACCAATTTGTGTACTTTGAAAGAAAAATAGGGTTTATAGTTTACATGATGAATTGATGATGGAAACAAGCGGGTGTGTGAGTCAAATTTGAGTCCAAAAACCCTCCCATATCATTAATACATGAAAATATTCTATCCATGTCAAATTTCAGTGCATACATAAAAATATGGATTTTTCATTACAACAAAATGTTTAAACAAAACAAGGTCAAGATCGGATATATGTTAGAGTGAATGTAGTGTGGGTCATATTTGAGTTTGGAAACACACGTTATTCTTGCCACATAACTCATGGTCCAAAGTCCCATGTTTTCAAACAGTTTCAACAAAACTTCTATAGAAATGACAAACAAGTTCATCAAAACTTCATTGATGCAATACTATGACATCTACGATCATGATGGTATAAAAATGAATGAGCTTCTCTTGGTTTCAAGAATAATTTATCCTCTACTGACCAAGGCCAACCACGTGAATGTGGAAGCTCATATAGCCCCTCCCCTCTCCCTCACATCACTCTCAATTGATCCCCAATACCTAATCTATACAATATAAAATAATCGAAAGCAACATCCTAGTAAGATTCATGCATAGAAACTACAAAAAAAATAAAAAATGAAGGTAAATGAAATTATGTGTTTGTAAATGATATTTTTAGTTTACCATGTACTTTAGTATATTGGCAACTATTTTCAGGTTTCACATAATAATTAAACAACATGTAATTAACCCATGACATTATAAATAAATCATTTTAAGAGAATAATTCATACAAATTAAAATATATAGTCACGTAGCTAATCCAAATCAACATCTATGTAATCATCTGTATTCTATATATTGATCTTCTTAATCGAACTCAACATCTATATCATCATCCAGTTCATAAACAATGTTTAAAGGATTGACGATATCATCATCGTCATCAACGTCATTTTCGAGCATATTTTCATTGACATCATCATCAAGAATTGCAATATTGTCTCCTATGCTTGGATCATGATATTCTTTGTCTTCTTCGTCTGTTGACCCTGCATGATATTTCGGCTCTATCTAAACTAGTGAATCATCTTCTTGATCTTCAATATCTTTTGCTTCTTGTAAATGATTATACTTAACTAGCCTTCCTCTTGGATCATATCTAACAACAAATGACTAATCCCTCTCACCTGGAACATTCAAGTAAAATACCTGTTCACATTGGCTTGGAAAAACATAGTGATCATGTCCTCTTTCAAAGACCGTTGTTTTAATCATTCGAAATCTGTTGGCATGTTGAATAAAAATCCATTCTCATCGTGTTCATGCATTCGTAACCTATACCATTTGACATCGAACATGACTAATTTGAAGGAATTAAAGTCACACTCAAGTATATCATTTAAATACCCATAATATCTATTTTCAGATTCTCGGGGATGTCTTTCACTCCTAGAGGAAACATTAGTGACCTGGAATACTACAATGATCCCACTATTAGAAGTTTTCCTGGTTTCATCCAACTGTTTGATGTGAAATTTATGACCATTTCAGCACATAGCCTTGTGGTGTTTCAACTGCAATATCCCAGATATGTAAAAGATACATTGTCAATTAATAAATTAACATATATATTTATATAACTTGGAAAGTATCTGAAAAATACAATACACATGTAGTCACATTAATATAATATAAAATAACTAAATAAAATGGGTGAATTTGCTTGCATGTCCATCTTTCAAACCATATGCTAAATCAATTTCCCTTTGTGTAACATTGGCATCTCCGTTATGACAAGCTTCTCTAACCAATTCAGACAGTCGTTGCCATGATAACCTACCTCCATGATGTTGTTTTACATCTTTCAATCCATACATTCATCGAGTCAAGATTGTTTGCAATGTATAAATGCAGTGCATCCCACTCTTGACAACTTAATCAAAAAATCATAATTCACCAATATTAAATATTAGTTATAACATCCATGGTTATAGATATAAATAATTTATGAAATAAAATATATTAATATATTAATGAGTATGATCATACACACAAAAAACAAAACTTTATATGTATTATTGATATAAATATCCACAATTATTAATATATTACCTCTCATTTTTTTCATTCTACCTTTCCCCATCAAGTACTCTTGATCTTCAAATTTTTTGATGGAGTTCACATCCTAAATGTGATCCACTACATGCATAGTTGGTGCTACTAATTTAGGAAGATACTAACTAATATACACCATGGATTGATATACCATATATCCCTCCATCATAGAACCCTCAGGACGTCCTCTTTTTCTAACCAACACCTTCAATGATTTCAAGTTCCTCTCCACCATCCACATTGACCTTGTGTGAACAGGTCCACAAATTTCAATATCCTCAACTTGGTGTATGAGGTAGTGTTCTTGTGCATTGAAAAATGTTTGAGGTATATACTTTTTCATTTCACACATTAGACGAGGAATTTCTCTCTTCCAATACTTTATATCATCTTCATGGATTTCTTTCAATGACAACCATCTACATGAGATTATGACACAAGAAAATAACATGTTTCAACATAACATAATATAATATATTACATTACAAGTAAAACACATGTCATTAAGTACAACAACAAATTGAAAGAACATTTTGCATATAAATCACAACTACTTACCTCATGTATTTTCCAAGATCATATATAACTTGTTTGGCATTGTTGTCAAAGTCGTTTGGGAGAAATAGAGGTAGAACATACTGTAACAAAAAAAATGAATCGTTATTTGTTTCGACCAAAGTAGAGAAAAAAATAAAAAAAATTAAAAGATGTATAAGGCCAATATATATAAATATGTATACAAAAATTATTACCTTAATGAAGGTATTCCAATCATGTGTTTTTACCCCACCAAATTCACCTTTCTTCGTTAAGATATTATTTATGTTTGAAGCAAAGCCCATGGGAAATTTAATTCTTTGAATGACATATTTTAAATCATTGCTTTGTTGCTCTGTTAATAACCATGGAAGGTTATTTCGGTCTAGTCCATATCTATTTGATCGGATCACACTTCACATTGCATGATTGGCTTCTTGAATGTCAATACAAATTTTGACAATTTTTTCTTTATCCCTCCTACCATCTATGATTCGCCATAATGTTTCTATCACATTCTTCCCGATATGAATTGTATCAAACAAATGAGCTATTTTAAGCTCATTGTAGTAGGGAAACCTCATGAATTGAGTGGGATAACATTTCATTCCTCGTGGAAGCCCATTATTAATACCTTCATGATGGAAGCCTTCATGAAGCATAAAATAAATCACAAAAATAATTATCAAATACGGTAAAATAATTTCAATGATTAAAATAAACATTCTAAAAATGACATGATATACGATACATAAAAAAATTGCATACCTTGATGATTTCTATTATATTCCAACCTCCATAGGTGAGGTGTCATTCTTCGTGGTTTTAAACCGGTCTCTTCTTTCCCATTGAAAATATGTTTTTTAGTAGTACAATACCTATGGTTCTTAGGGAGGAGGTGCCTATACTCATCAAACACCACCTTTCCTAAAAAATTTGAATGATGATACTTCATCTTAGGACCAAAAACCAGACATGCAAATTTACCTTTTGTTTGAAGACCTGCAACAAATGGATTAATGACAATTATACGATGAGATTATTTGAAAATTAAACATGCAACATGATATCTTTAAAAAATTATATAGTATTAAATAGAAATAGAATGCTACATACCACAAAATGTGTTAGTCCTGGGGCATCATGAATTGTCCATAAAAGTATTCCATGAAATTTAAATGTCTTCTTCCTGATTGGTTTACATATGTCATACATAGTGATGCCATCCCATAACTTTAGTAGCTCATTGATAAGAGGCTCTATATATGCATTCATATATTTAACCTGGTACTTACCTAATTGTTTTAAATTACACATAATTAATATAACCATGATATGTATATATAAGTAAATAAATAAACAAAATATATTATGCAAAAAATGAAACAAATGAAAATGTTAGATTCAAAAAATTAATGTAAACGAATAACTGGAACAATCATTGTCAAAAATATGTGCTCCCTCTTTATTGACATCCAAGGAGGAATGTTATTGTTGATAAAAAAAAATAGGCCACACTAAGTAAATAGCCCTAAGCTCTCTGAATGGATTAACACCATCAGTTGCCAATGAAAGCCTAACATTATGAGGTTCATCCTTGAAATCTGCCCATTTTTCCTCAATTTCCCTAAATGCATAACCATCAGCAGGCATTCGAAGAACACCATCTCCACTTCTGCTACATTCATGGTAATCCATGAATTGTGCTATGATTTCACACTTGAACAATCACTGCAAATGTGGAATTATGGGAATATGACAAAGAACCTTTCGAGGCACCCTTTTTGTTACTTGATTAGTTTGATATCTACTGATAATACATTGTGGGAATTCTATTTTCGAAGCATGTTGTCAATAATATATAATATGATCATTAGGAAATGCATCTGTAGTTTGATAATACATTTCAATGTCTTTCATAATGGCATGCAAATATCTATATGTGTGAGGTAAAATATTTGACGATGGTAACAAAAATTCACCTAACAATCTACAACATAAAATTAACTAGTTAATGTAAAGAATATTAATCGTAAAAATTTCATTCTTATTTTACACATTAATTAACACTAAAAACAAATAGAAAAAAGTCAACATTTAGGTATAATATGAGATGAAACATATTACATACCTTAGGATCTGTGTCATACAAGTGTTCGACAAATTATTCATAACCTTTAAGTTCACTAACAACAATGTAGTGGAGAGAAGATTTTCTCTTGATCCTTCATAAAGTCGTTTTTATTCTTTTTCTAATAGAGGTTCGTCATAAATACCATCACTGTCCCCATCCTCATCTGGCTAAGAAAACGAATCTTGGATCATTTTATTTGTCCCATCATCTTCTTCCATGGGTTCATTATCTTGATTTGTCCCATCATCTTCTTCCATGAGATCCTCATTTGCTTGTTCATGTTCTACAACTTGTACACCATCATTTCTACTACTACTTGGTGCAATATTCTGCAACAAGTTAGAGGGCAACTCTAACTTTATAATTACAAAAAATCATGCAAAATTAGTGTATATAACAAATATTCAGACAATACACACACACACACACACACACACACACACACACATATATAATCGACAATATAAAAACAGATAATGAATATATAGCTAATAATTGCCACAGGATGATATTCATTTGATCCCCCATTAATGTGCCTATATTTCTTACAATGTTTTTTAGCTGTTGCTATTAAAATTCTTACGAGACATGTAGTGCAACATATTTTGCAAGGGAAATAACATCTACCACCACCCTTTTCACCCTCTTTACTTTTTTTCCCACCTCTAATATTCTGCGACATTCTTCCACACAAAAATACCCTTTCTGAACCATCGTTGTTATAGCAAGATTGCCACAACATCTCTAATTTGCAAAATATTTATAGATATTTTTTTCATCGCAATAACGACAAACATTGAACAAATCAATGTTGACTTTGTCAAAGAGTATAACGGTCAATGTTGACTTTATCAAATAGTGTAATGGTCAATGGTTATCATCGCTCTTGCGATGAAAGTTCACCAAATCAATGTTGACTTTATCAAAGAGAATAACGATCAATATTGAATTTATCAAATACTGTAACAATCAATGGTTAGTGTCGCTCTTGCGACGAATCCATAAGTTTGTCACAAGAGAGATGACAGTCCACTATCTTCACGTTTGTCGCAAGAGAGATGAACATATGGATTCGTCGATAGAGAAACAAATATGGGTTGGATTTATAATAAAATTGAAAAATTGAACTCTTTCTCTTGAATTTTGTGATGAAAGGGTACTTTCGTCGCAAGTAGTCGTCACAAATTTTTCAATATGTAGTAGTGCATCAAGTTCCAGGTAAGGGCATCTTTCCTATTCCTTTTTTAAGGTTAGGGTTAAGTCTCCAGTAAATTTATTAGCTTTTTCTTTGTTCAAATCCCCAGTTGGATAGTTTTTCTTTCGCCCCCTTCCCCCATCTTTCCTATCACTAATCCTTAAATAGTGTATGGTTATCTCTTTTCAAGGTGTTTAGCATAGTTTACTTTCAATCTTTCAATTGCACTTAAACTGGAACTTCACATCTTTTTATTATGTCCTAAGCTTATCTTTTTAGCAGGTACAAACATGTCGCCAAGAAAGAAGATGTTGGGAAAAGTGTCAGGAGATGATCCCTATGGTATCTCCCTGTTGGAAACACTGACCACACTAAGAGGGGGGTATATCAGTGTAGGGCTCTTTTTATACTTCGTTCAAAACTTTAGTTAGCAACATATTATTCATTCATACTTAGCTACTTGCATGTATCAAAAACATTCATCAATATTAGCGATCTATAAACCATCACCATAATACACATAAAGAACTCTAGATATATGTGTAAACTTTTTTTATTATGTGTTACAAGAGACTTCAATATTTGGGGTTTATCGACACCAACTGAAAAGAGCACCAACTCCAAGAGAGAACCAACTCTCAATACAAGACCCAACTTGCAGATCTCAACACCAATTGAGAAGAGGAATCCAACTCTCAAGTACAAGAACCAAGTTGTAGACAGAAAATAGTCTATCAATAGGTACATGTCTTGTCTATACTGCATTATTTGTATGTATGTGAACTCTCTATACTACAACATGCATATGTACATGAACTCCTCTATTATAAGTCTACGTACACCTTAAGAAAACTAGGGCATCAAATATTATGTACCTCTGAAACTTCCATGTCTTTGTCCTATCCACTAGTAACATGTCACTACAACCAACCTATGCCATGCATACATCATCATACATAGTACTCAACCAAGTACAAGTAGCTCAAGGGTGTGGGCTATAAGAACCATATCATAACTGTACCATACATGAGATTACTTCTCACTCAATCAACTAACCAACATATATCATATCTAGATCATATAAAAACCATACCAAGAATGATTCAAGAATCCACCATACCATAAGCATAATTGATCATGAAAAATAACCAAGAAACCATATCAAAACTTATGTAGATGATCTGAACCTACAGAATGTTGATCTAGAACTTGCTTCAGAATTTAGGGACCTGGCACCAATCATCAACTCAAGTCTTCATGACTTTTTCACTTGTACGCAACCACCTCCACGGTCAGCCCACGTATGCACACAACCTCTTCCACTGTTATCCCGCTTAAACTTCATAAACTAGGGTTTTTTTGAAGCTCTAAATTTTTCACCATCAAACCTACTTGCTACCTCAGACATTCAGAACTTCTGATACATCCATGAGTACTTGCAATAAGCCTTTCACCAAAGAATGGATATTCAATATGCTCAAATATATAGTACATAAGAGACCCTTTCTCTCTTATTTATTCTCTCCAAGTAGCTTCCTTTAGGGGTTATCTTCTAAAAAATTTTACCTAACTTCCTTATTTTAGGGATAACCCACTTCTAACCACTTTGTCCACTTACAACCACTTTATTCATAAATAGTAAAATCTCCACTTCTAGTTGAAACTAATTTATTTTTAATTATTTTCTTATTGAAACAACTTAACCCATGATTAACTCCTAGTTTCACCCACTTTGACTAGTCAAATTCTTCTAGAATTTTCTAGAATAATTTGACTTCTTTGACCTTCTTGACTTCTGTGACCTTCTAGGGGCTTCTAGATAACTCATGATAATTCTCCAACTTCACAATGCCATATCTCCCTAACCGTGAGGATCCATGTGGCATACCACATATAACTGGAAGCGAGATGACGAGTACTATCCATATATAATAGTATCACTTGAAAATTCACATATCTTCATTACATGATTCCTCAACCAAATTTGGGATCCTAAACCATAGTATTGGGCCTAACCATTTGGACTTTGCAAAGCATCTTCCTATGAGGGTTTTCACCATAAGGGGACCACTTTGGAGTTCATCCATTTGGTACTTCCTATCAACCATGACATGACATCAATTATACAAATCCCTTTGAAATACATCAATGAAAACATGATCCAATGATCAATAACATCAATGATACAACTTCCTTTAAGATCAACCTTGTCATCAATGACAATACATCAATCCATATATACATCAATGCATCTATGACATCACACATAAACCCTTTTGAAATAAATTACATCAATGACAACATAATCCAGCAATCAATACATCAATGATACAAGCTCATCACTATGACAATACTTGACATCAACCCTTTGACATCAATGACAACATAATACAACACTCCCAACAAGCATAATAATTTGATGTATTCGATGCTATATATGATGATACGACTGGAATTCTAGAAAAAGATGGAGAAACTATGCAGTGGGTGGAAGTGTACTACATGTTCAAGAAGTCAAATTTATCTATAGAAGTGGAGGATTCAGATGAACTCTAGGCATTTAGGAATATCAGGAAATCAAGAATCTTCAGGGTGGCAGCACACCCAATGGTCTTCCCATGCAGAGATGCCATTTCATGGATTTTGAAGAACGTAGATATAAATAATTGATATGTCTACAATGCACAAAATGAACCAATTGCTTCATTTCAACCAGAATTTCTAGCTAAGTGCTATCACATTGAAGAAGGAAATAATAGACTGGATAGAAATCTCCTTAGTGAATTTGAATACACATTGAAATACTTGTTTCCTAAATGGTATAGGGCGGAGAAGAAATTTAAGTACAAGCCAAAGAGTCAGTACCCCACGACTAACTTAAGAATTCCTTATCCGTATTTGTTGGCCATGTTGTGCAAGCTATACAGGGAGACAAACACAACTCATTTCTCCTTATCATTTATTCCCTTAATGTATTTCTACACTGATGTAGGTGTTTCATTCAATTGGGCAGATATATTGTCTAAAACATTTACTGCTACCATCTCCATAGTAACACAAGAACAACTAGGAATGTTTCCCAGTTTCCATATGTCCTCATAACTCCTGGACATAATGTGCATAGCCCACAAATATCCAAAAATGGGGTGGATTTGGTTACCATATGAAACATCAATACACATCTATTTCAAAGTGCTCTGGGAGCACAAGTACTGTACAAAATACAAAAGAATTTTCGAGCACTTCATTGCTCCTTTATATGAATTTATCTTTTGCACCACCCCCCCTTGTATGACAGACAAATATATAGTGGTCATAATAAGGATCAATGGCTGGTATCTAATTGATCATGGAACTTATATAAGGATAGATGGTGTGATGAAGCCGCCTCAACTACTTCCACGATTTGTACCTAACAAGATCGTCCTCAAGGAAGTAGTGTACCAAACTATTATACATGGGGTTGGAGGAATGTTGTACAGGTTTAATAAAGCGCTATGTCCCCCGCTACCTTTATATGTCGAAAACTATTTATTCAAGAATACCAAACAAGCCCAGGGAGAGGTAGACATCTTACTCTTGTATCACTTTGGGGAAGAGATATTTAGAATACATGACACTAGAAATATCTCAAGGGAACACTTCAATAACGTCATGCTCCCTTATGAATATACTACTAAAATATGGGAAGAAGAGGAAGTACATCAAATTGATAGAACATACGATGAAGTCATTTCCAACAGGTGTGGCCAACCAAAGGGAAGGATCACTGACAAACAAGTAGCAAGATAGGAAGCCAAAAAAGAAGCAGAACAAGAAAAAGATGGGAGATATTCTCCCATCTCTATCTCAACTCATTCAGGGTCTGCCGAGGAGGAAGAAACACAAGTAGATAAAAGAAGGCGAGATAAAGAAAAGGTGTTAAAAAAGAAGAACAATGCTAAAAAGAAACAAAAATTGGAGGCCGCCAAATGAAAAGCCAAAGTTGAAGCCAAAGAAAAATCCAAAGATGAAGTCGAAGTAAAATCCAAAGCTAAATATGAAATGAAATTTGCGGCAAAAAGAGAAAAGGAGCTAGTAGAAGAACCAAGAGTAGAAAAAAAACTAGCAGAAAAAGCGATGAAGGAAGCAACTGACAAAGTTGTTGAGGAAGAGAGGAAAAATAAAATGCAGAAAGTAGAGGGGATGGAACACACCCCATGGACATATATATCCTAGAAACATCTATCGCAGGAACAAATTTTTATACAATAGACAATGGTTTGGGATTTGGACTTTGGGATCCATTCCAACCAACTAAGGTGCTATATCTTCGAAGCTTCACATATGCTAGTAAAACCCGTAGGATTGTGCAAGAATGATTTAAGGAGATGTTGGTGGTAGAAGGGGATCCTATATTAGTAGTCACTCAAGTACCAGTCAAAGAGAGATGTTAGAAAGGAACCTGTAGTGATAGTTAGAGCTGGTTCTGCATTCATGGATGAAAATATAGATAACATACATAGATTATGAAAATAAAATGAAGAGAAATAGTTAAGGATCAAGGAACTCGAGGAGAAGCTTCAACAGATAAAGGTTGATGAAAGAAGCATCCAAAGCCTCAAATTCAGTGCTGAGAAGGTTAGAAATTACTTAGAAGGTGCCTTTTTTGACATGTATGCTCATCTACACCATTTTCAAAATGCAGTTGCAATAGTCATCGACCAAAAATACCAAATACAAATGAAGATGACACATTACAACACTATCCGAGAAGGTATAACTAGCATTGACATATGGATAGAGGAAAATATTGATGCGCCTCCTGAATTATATAGGCCATCAAAATCTAAGAGGAAGAACGATTTGTACGCATTGGATCATTTCCAATAGATATGGCAGAGAGTTGATAGATAAGTAACCAAATATATGGAAATATGTTCAAGGATCCACAAGGCCACTTAGGAATTGATAAGAAATGGCCATTTCCCAAGGTTAGATGAGATTGGAAAGAACTTAGTAGTAGAAGAAATGGTAAATGCAGTTTAAGACAACACAAATCAAAGGAAACATATAGTTGAAGAAACTATCTTTGTCTCTACCAACCTTATTGATCAACATCTACTACAACTAGTTAAACTTCATATGATGGTGCAATATTTCATGACAAATTTAGAGAAAGATATGAGTGCCCTCAATGATAGTACTTCCCTAAACAATGCAACATTAGAGAAACTATCATATAGGAGGATCGAGTCACTCTATACCTAGTTAGAAGTTTGGACAACCTACCTTAGAAGCAAACGTTCATAGGAGGAGGACATGATACCTACCCTTTCATTCATCATTTTCCTAACTACTCTAAATTTTGTCCCTTTCTACACACTTTTCATTAGAGAAGAGAAGATGAACCATTTTGTAACTGTCTCTTCAATAAGAATATGAAAGGACACATGGGAGTTCCTAATGTTTTGTATAAAATAGGATAGAAGCTCATTTGAAAAGAAAATTTTGGCTTTTAAAGCATTGTATAGACCCACAATTTTTTTCAAGGACATATATGTTGGCCCTTGGGTATTGAAGTAAGGGACGATTAAGGCAGAAAAGAAGGAATGCAAATTGCATGGAAGACACAATGATTGTTACTGGGTCGAAGTGAGCAGAAGAGAAAAAAAGATGGAGCGAAGTAAGAGAAAGAAAGTCATTGGACGAGAAGATCGAGGATGACAGATCAACAAGGAAGATGGATCGTGGATAAATAAGCAATCAGAAAAGGCCATCATTGTATGCTTTGGAGCACCGCACGAGAAGGAAGGAAAGACAGGCTGGCGAAGCCATGAAAACGCGAGTCAAGTTGACCTAGGGTTTTAGACACCTAGGGTTTTGGTATCTAGGGTTTTGACACTTAGGTCTTGGCCTAAGGCTATTGGTGAGATATTGTAATGTATAAATAAAGGTCAAGATGACTTGGGATGGGTTGTTCGATTATGTTATGAGGATAGATTTCTATAGAGAGAGAAGTATTGTATTGTAAGAGTATTCTGTATTGTAAGATCTTCAGTTGAGTGTGAAGATCAACCTTGCAGCTGGGTGCGCAGGGAGGGGAGAGAAAGAGGGAGAAGAAGAGAACATATACTCTCTAAGAGTGTAGATCAGAACTATATGCTTTCATATTAATATATTATAAAGCACGGTTCTATGAATGTAGACCTAGAGAGAGGGTGAACCATGTATATCTTGTGTTGTGTGTGATTGATGCTATGTTCTTTGTCATTTGATGTACTGATATTTCATTACTATGTTATATCTGATAGATAGTTGTGTGGAGTAGGTCTAAGCTGGTAATTGATATATAAATGATGTGTTGTTCTTATATTGGATACACTTGGTATTCCCTTTGGTTGTAGACATCTCTGCCATGCAACCCCCCATAGATACTTCAGGTGAGACTGCATCTACCTCACAGGTGTTTCCAAAAGGTCCAGTAGTTAGGGATTTTTGGTGTGCTATTGGAGTTGAACCCTGGGGCTGCCCCTGTGCCAAAAAATGGTTCTGTTGTTGGGACAAGAATGTTCTTCAACGAATGTCAAGGTGGTTTCCATCAAAGATAGAGATTCAAAAGTGTATAGAGGATCAAGAAAAGGACTTCGTTGAAGCCCAAAACAAGAACCCTAATCTTAGTACAGAGGATTGGTTAGGAAGATATATATTTACTAATATACACGAGATTTTATTTGAAGGAATCCATCAGGAGCTATCTGAGTGGCTAGCTAGGTTAGCATATAACCAGTTTGAGATCAGATCTAGACCACCTATGGTTTGGACATCGAAGCTGATCAAGAAGGATGAGAGAGTCGATAACACCATGTCAGGAGCAGTAGATCATGGTTTTGATAACACCATTGGAGGGTACATCACCAAGTTTGTTGTTGACAGAGTAGTCATATAGACAAGCCTAAAGGTATTTCTTTAAGGGACCCAGAGGAAGATTTTTACAGTTTTTAAAGTTGAAGATCAAGATGCTATTTCTTGAGAATAACATCTTGAAGATACGGTAGTTGGTCGGATTGGAAAAGGCTAATGTTCAAGAACTCAGATAGCGATAGTGACACAGAGGTTGGACATACGTGCAGTGGGAGAGAGTTCAGAGAAGTTCCTCTTGTGAACCTGTTTAAGCAGAAGTACAAGGATGAGGGTTTCTACAGTAGAGAAGAGGAAGATATGACAGATGAAGAAACTTCAGAATCTGCTAGGGCAGGGGAAGGTAAAGTTGAAGAACCTCATCGGGAAGAGCCAAAAACTTCAAGAACTGCGTAGACTGTTGAAGTGAGTAATATTACTCCTCCTATTGTTTCAGCAGCACTAAGCAATCAGAGTAATTAGAGTCACCAGAAAATTCAAAGCACTGTCACTAGTAGTCCACCACATACTCAGTCAAGAAACCTAGGAAGATCTATGACAAATGAGATGAGGTTACCCACCTTTAGAGGAAATGAATCTGAAGACCCTGATTACCATTGGTTTCTCTGTGAATTCATGTGGAGTATTAAGAATATCACCAACGAAGCTGTCAAGCGAGCCCAGTTTAGTACTACCCTAAGAGATCACACACTGAGTTGGTACATAAAATTTGCCCAAAGAGCTTCACCTAAACCTTTGAATTCCATTAAGACTTCCCTAATTTCTGAATTCAAGAAACCTAAGTCAGAATCGCAGTGCATTACAGAGCTAAAATAAATCAATCAGAAGATAGTTGAACCTGTGTGGTATTTTGATCGGATATTTAAGACCTTGATAGGCCATTTGAGTTTTCAAATCCTGGATGAGAAGAACACAGACTGGTTCATTGTTTCTCTCTTACCACACATCAGAGTTCCTCTGATGCAACAGAAGATTACTTCATAGGATGAGGTGTTGGAGATTTCCATGAAGCTAGAATCATCCCCTATGGGAGAATCCAGCTCAGGTATGAGTCAAATCTTGAGTCAACTAACTAGTTTGTCTCTACAGGTCGAAGATATGAAGAAAGAAAAGGGAAAAGATAAAAGAGAAGACATCTTGTGTACCAGATGCAAATCAGAATGCCATGAAAAGGAACATTGTCCCCTATTTCAGGAATACTTGGCTCTAGAGCTCCAATCCCTTTGAAGCAAGTCACCCTACCCTAGTGCGAGGTATGTAGAAATAGACACCACCCTGGTGAGTGCTATTACATGCAAAAATATGTTCAAACACCCACAAATTTGTATTGCACGTTCTATAAGTCTGTGGGGCATGATGATCGATATTGTAGGGCTTATGACCTCCTGCATGAAATTTCAAGAGATATACACAAAATTCAAGGTGAAGTACAACAAGAAGGAAACACTACGCAACATAATTCTCCAGGAAGAGGAAACTTCAACCCTCGCAGTGGATTCAGAGGAAGAGGGTGAGGATGAGGTATGGGTCGAGTTTGAGGAAATATCATCTATTACAACTATGTGCAATAAGGACAATTAGAAAGGGACTTCCATAACCCTTGTACTACTTGCATCTACTGCAGTTCATTCAAAAATGTTATCGAACATTGTCATTTACTACTAGCAAAACTTTAGGAGAGACAAGAAACTCAGTAGAACCCGCAAGTGCAAATGACATATGTTGAACCTCGTGGAGAGGACCCTAGATTCGTTGTTATCACTAGAGGAGGCGTTGTTACAGGAGAAGACAGAGTGACCTAGGGAAATACTACAGAACAATTAAGAGTCAGGAAAGCTATAAGAAGACACAAAATTTTGATGCAAAGAAATAAAAACAAATATTTGAGGAAGAAAGAAAAGAGTTCAGGAGAGACCAAGGTTATTCAACAAGACATTACCAGAAGTAAGATAATATGGCATGCCTCTGGAATTCGATCAGTCTTCTCTTCCAGGAGAAGGAGAAAAGGTCAGCAAGCTCATGGAATTCTTATATACTTGTATTAAGTTGTTTCAGGATGAAAGCGTTGTATAAGAGCTACAAATTTTAATCAGACGGTATGAGATAGGAAAGATAGATCCCTTACTGAATAGAGAAGTAAACCAAGTCTCTAAAAAGAGAAGAAAAAATAAGGAATTACACTTGAATGCTCAAATTGGAGAGTACGATATAGACTATGTGGTCCTCGACTTAGGGTCGGAGGTCAATGTCATGACGAAGTAGACCTGGGCACTGATGGGAAAACCTAAGTTGATATATTCCCCTATTAGGCTTAGGATGGCTAATCAGCAAGATGTCAGCCCCTTTGGAATATTGGAACATGTCCCTATGGACATCGATGGAGTAAGGACATTTGTAGACTTCGAGGTGATTGAGATAGTTGATGATAGTTGTCCTTACCCTGCGCTGTTAGGAATTGATTGGGCTTTCAATAATTCCATTGTGGTTGATCTAAAGAAAAGGAGAATGATGTTTGAAGGAGATGGCCTTAGGTTCATTGCACCTTTAGATCCCGATGAAGGTAAGTGATACATAGAACCTATCAGAGAATAAGACCACACATATGAACTAGAAAACATCTACAAATTAACAGCGAGACAACGAGACTAAATTAATCCTACGGTGGATGGGAACCTAAGCTGGAAAAGTGATAGCGCATGTTCATCAGATTTAGAAGAAGAACTGGAGAAATGGCATAATAAAATGTACGAAGTATCTACAAGAAGATGTGCTATATTAACTAGAGAAGTGTGTTGGATCGACACAACAATAAGTAACTTGCCCATCTTTGATGGTCTAAATCATTTAGAATAATTCTTGTTGGACTTTGAAAAAATTGTACCAACACAACAAAGATTATTGGAAATGGATGAGACCTTGAAAGAAAAACCAGCAAGATGGCGGGGGACACAGAAAAACAACATTATAGACTGGGTAAAATGTCGTACTTTGATGACAATGTGGTTCTCAGAGAAAGTAGAAGGCTGCGAAGTTAGGTACATAGGTCAAAGCTATCTGAAGGACCATGTGCGAATTTGTGAGGAAGCCTGGAGAAACATTCCTCGAGCGTAGTGGGTGCACAAATTCATTAACACGCTAGACACAACCCCTGTCAATTGGTATCTTCAAGAAGAAATGCACCTCATCACTACAGATTGGGAAGGTATGACTCAGAATTTTGTAACTACCTTCTTATTTGAAAGTCAATATCCTACAACAGATCAAGCGTTACAAATTGTAAGATAGAAAGTATTTGAAGAGGCACCTAGCCTCCCTTTGGAACAAGAAGAGGATGAATGGACTGCGCCTCTCCAGAAACTGTAAGGTTGTTACAACATCAATGTTGATGAAGACAATGATCCTAGGAAGGTGAACATCTCTGAAGCTCATGAAGGCGTCACAAGAGGACACTATGTAGGGAAAGAAACAATGCAGAAGGTTCTTAGAGATGGCCTCTAGTGGCCCACCTTACACAGAGATGCTAAGGACTATTACAGAGCTTTTGATGTATGCCAAAGAGTTGGGAAGCCATCCAGAAGAGATGAAATGACTTTAGCACCACAACTGACCCTACAAGCATTTGATAAATGGGCCATTGACTTCGTGGGACCTATAAATCCACTAGGAAAGTGCACAGGAGAAAGGTACATAATCATTGTGACATAATACTTGACCAGATGGGCCAAAGCAAGAGAAATTAAGGACTGTAGTGAAACTATAGCTGGACGCTTCATATTTGATGACATCATAACCCAGTTTGGATGCCCGAAGATCCTTATTAGCGATCAAGGAACACATTTCATCAATAAGACCGTTGAAGCCTTGACTAAGGAATTTGCAGTCCATCATCATAAGAGCACACCTTATCATCCACAAGAGAATGGGACAATTGAAGCATTCAACAATATATTGGAGACAATGCTAACAAATATTTGCAGTGTGAACAGGGATGACTTGGATTTAAGAGTACCAGCAATACTATCAGCCTATAGAACCACTTGCAAGAAGCTAATAATGCATACCCCTTTTAAGTTGGTTTATGGTCTCGAAGTCGTTATCCCAATCGAATATTTGGTACCAAGCTTAAGAATCATTTCCTTTACAGATATGTATGACACTGGCGTTGTTCAAGAGAGGCTCATGCAATTGGTCGAACTAGAAGAAGACAGATTTATTGTTGGATTTCATCAGCAGTTACAGAAGGAAAGAGAGAAGGCCTACCATGACAGATACATAAAGAAGAAGGTATTTAAGTAAGGTGATTTGGTATTGGTATATGAAAGTAAGTTCACGAAGCATCCTGGGAAGTTTTGAACGCATTGGATTGGGACATATGAGGTTTCCTATGTTACAGAAGGAGGAGATGCGTAGTTAAAGACTTTGAATGGAAAATGGAAGGAAGGTTTGATGAATGGGAGCTGGTTGAAATTGTATTATGACAACCAGCTTCCTCGTAGATCTCAGTAAAAGCATGAGGAAAAGGGTCCAGGTACCAGGTGTAGTTGAAACTAGGTACCAAACACAGAAAAGACAGTCTGCACAAGGAAGGAAGGGAGGCATAGCGCTGAAAGTACAAGCTTCCCTGCACAATTTGAAGTCGAAGAAAAATAGAAATTTCAGATCTAAAGTGCCTTGGGACGAGTCACAGGTGAGTGTTGGGGGACTGTTAGCCCTTGGGTATGGAAGTAAGTGAATATTAAGGAAGAAAATAAGGAATGTGAACTGTAGGGAAGACACAGTGACTGTTACTGGGTCGAAGTGAGAAGAAGAGAAGAAAAGACGGAGTGAAGTAAGAGAAAGCAAGTCGTTGTATGAGAAGACCGAGGATGATAGATCAGTAAGGAAGATGGATCATGGACAAATCAGCAAGTGGAAAAATCCATCGTTGGATGCTTTGGAGCATCGCACGAGAAGGAAGGAAAGACAGGTTGGTGAAGCCCTGAAAATGTGGGTCAAGTTGACCTAGGGTTTTAGACACCTAGGGTTTTGGTATCTAGGGTTTTGACACTTAGGTCTTGACCTAAGGCTGTTGGTGAGATATTCTAATGTATAAATAAAGGTCAAGAGGA
The DNA here is from genome assembly GCA_009831015.1 of Picea engelmannii. Classification (NCBI taxonomy): domain Eukaryota; kingdom Viridiplantae; phylum Streptophyta; class Pinopsida; order Pinales; family Pinaceae; genus Picea; species Picea engelmannii. Next base: position 140,539 of record ML815853.1, on the reverse strand, counting down.
CTTGGGATGGGTTGTGTGATTATGTTATGAGGAGAGATTTCTATTGAGAGAGAAGTATTGTATTGTAAGAGCAGTTTGTATTGTAAGATCTTTAGCTGGGTGCGAAGATCAACCCTCCAGCTAGGTGCATAGGGAGGGGAGAGAAAGAGGGAGAAGAAGAGAAGATATGCTAGCTAATAGCATAGATAAGAACTATATGATTTCATCTTAATACATTATAAATCATAGTTATGTGGACATAGCCCTAGAGAGAGGGTGAACCACTTATATCTTGTGTTGTGTGTGATTGATGCTCTATTCTTTGTCATTTGATGTATTACTATTGTATTACTATGTTAGATCTGACCGATAGTTGTGAGAAGTAGATCTAAGCTAGTAATTGATATATAAATGTTGTGTTGCTCTTATATTGGATCCACTTGGTATTCCCTTTTGTTGTAGACATCTATTTCCTGCAACCCCCCATAGCTACTTCGGGTGAGACTGCATATGCCTCGCAAGTGTTGCCGAAAGGGCCAGTAGTTAGGGATTTTTAGTGCGATCTTGGAGTTGAACCCTGGGTCTTCCCCTATGCCAACAATATACTTTGTTTATTAATATTAAGAATCCCTCAAGGCCAAGATATTATAGAAGTAATTCTGTGTATAAATGGATTGGAGCTTTGAACTACTTCAAGTGAAGATAAATTTTGTTTCTATGGACTATAAGAATGCTTGTTTGTTGTAGACTGATTCTTATAAAATCTTTTTCATTATGCAGTTATTGATGTTTCTTTGAATATTTCAATGCCTTGATATTTGTGGGTTATTATAGTATATGTTGTTTTGATCTAGGTTAATCTGATTATATACATATGTATGCGCTTGTCTCCAATCTTCCTCTTTTGTTGTAGCTAATTGTATAAAAGTTGTGTAAGATTTTGGTTGCATTATAACTCACCGACTACTCTAGTGTCCTCATAGATAGGATAGGTTACCATATATTAGTAATAGATTAGTTGTATTTATATACATGGTCTTGATCTACATATTTTCATTTCATTCTCACCACACATCCACCCACACCGATACATCGGACCGTAACTGGTAAGAAAAAACAAAAGAAAGAAACAAATGGCAGCTGAGCCAAATTCGAGACGGGGCTCCTAAATTAAATGATGTATAGTCTAGTTGGTATTTTATACCGGGGAGTACCCCTTGCTATTGTCGAGAGAATTTTCACCCGTCAACAAAATTGACGCTAGAAGGAGGGACATATTATATGGCTTATATACATGAATTAAACAATTAACAGAAATCAGTCTTCAATGAGTAACCCCAACCCTCAACCTACCTTGTTTCCTCAAGTCAAGTCTGAAGAAGAAGTTATCTACAAAGACTCAAAAGATAATTTCAGAAGTGCTTTCGGTAGTCCTGAAATACATACTAAGACTTGGTTTCACATACCACAAGAAGAACTCCATGAAACCCATAGAATTACATGTTCTTATGCAAAGATGCTTGGGAAACTACCTACAACCTCTAAACTCCCTAGAATAAAAGAAACCCTAGTAGAACATCCCAACACAGAACCCAATTTTTATTTGAACTCTGTAGAAAACCTCATTGAAGATGCTTTACAAGAAGTTCTAGTCCCCTTGAGTAGATTTGCATGTTTCCTCATTGAACCTAAAGAATAATTTGAAGGTGAACAACCAAAAATTACCATAGAACAATTAATGGGAGAAAAAATGAACCAAACATAAGTTATACCTCGATGGAGGGCCCAAGGAGCTCTCAATATGGCTGGAAAACTTCATGAAATTCCAAGGAAGTTTGATAAGATTCTCCCTAAATTCGACCCAGACAAACCCGGATCCTTGGAATATCATGTTAATAATTTCTTTTTAGCCACACATCATCTAGGTGTTGAACATGATGGTGTAGTGTAGGTTATTTCCTTACACTTTTTCTGGGAAATCCTCTACTTGGTATTTCAGCTTACCTGTCGGGTCTATTATAGATTGGGATAGTTTTTAAAGGCTCTTTATGAGAAAAATTGGCGAAAGAAAAACAGCTAGGTCTCTACACAATGAACTAGGAGCCATCAGAATGGGAAAGAGGGAAAGAGTGAAAGAATTTAACCAAATATTTCTTAATGTCTTAGTCAAGTTTCCTCATGTTGTAATTCATGCTCAGTCATTAGCTATTGAATATTACATAGTAGCATTAACCCCCTCCATAGGGATGTTTGTAAAATGATCTAACATAAACACATTAACATTAAAGTTTGATGAAGCTAAGACTACAGAAAGAGAGTTATCTGCATATAATCAATATATTTGTTACAAAGAAACTAAGTCGACTGGAAAGAAACCATTTCTATTAACTAAACCACCTGATAAGGACTCAAAATATATTGATAATGTGGTCAAAATGGTTAAGAAATTATCCATTGAAGTTGTGGACCTTAAAAAAAATGTCAGTGAAGGATCATCAAATCCACAAAATTTCCATCCATTATTTAAGAAACCAGATTACCTGCCACAACTACCTGAACTACCACACATGGATTTCAACTTATATAGATTCAATAATGATATTTTTTTTTCTTTTCATCAACAAAATCACCCAAAATGAACATTCCCTTAGTGGGTCAACTCTATGACCCTGGTGATAAACCAATTTCTAGATCAACAGAGTTTGGATGATGAAAGCTATGCAGAAGATCCTTTTGGTGGTGTTGATGAAGCTCCCCTTGAATTGGCTATGCCCTTTTGGGAATGGTGTACATAATCAGACGATGATCAAATTAAGGAAATCCTTGTCGAAGATACATAGGTTGTTAAAGTTGTCGGTCCAAAAGGTTATAACTTACAAAGCAAAGGTCTAGTATCTACTTCTCCTTCTTCCAAAGAAGAAAAAATCCCTCTTAGGAAAATAACACCTCCCCCTATCCTTCCAAAATAAAGGGACACAATCCTAGGAAAAACTAATAATAAAATTGGCAAAACCATCTCATCTAACAAGGATAAACAAAGCACATCCGGTTCAACAAGGATTGCCACTAAGATTGATTTGATAACAGATAATAAAATAATGGAGAATAAAGATGGTCATGCTAAAAACAATCTTGACTATAATGTATTGAGGACATGAAGAAAACCAACTTGGCTAATATTCCCATGTTTGATATTTGTTCTTTAACACAACACGAGCTCTTACACGACACTTTCAAACCTCATGATACCCATAAAGGAACTATCGTTGCTACTAAAATATTTAGCCCTAAAAGTGATGCACATGAGATACACAAAGTGGAGATAGTAGTAGCTATAAATGCATCAAGCATAAGCGCCTTTTCAAAGTCTTAGGTACCCCCTTTTTTACTTACATATGAAATTTTTAATTTCAATGTACACAATTGTTTAGGAGAATCATATGCCTCTTCCAATATCATGTATTTTTCTGTTTTCCAAAAGATAAATGATTTTCCAAAAATAATGAGAAACAAGATCATCCAATTATATAGGAAAGATGTTAAGGTAAAAGGTGAACTCATAGATGTTTTAATCAGACTATCATCAAATCTTAGGGTTCATCAGACTATAGACATAGTTGTTGTGGACATACTAGAGAGTTATGGTTTTCTCTTGAGTAGAGACTAGTCAGCCAAAATTCAAGGTTATTTATCTACTAATTGGTCTCATCTGTGGCTTCCTCATAAAGGTAAATCCAATCAAATCCGTGTAAATAGTGAAGCACACATGAAGCACACAGTGACAAAATTGGAGGGTAAGAACGAACCCATAGGATTTTTGCATCCCATTTTAGGGAATTATTTTTTTGAAACTGATTACAGTTGTTACGAAGCACAAACCTCTGAGATACCATCAAAATTACAATCAAGCCTTCACACATGAATCCATAATAATGCCTTTCCAGTACTAACTAACTTAGGATTTATTTTTATTAACATGAATAGTATTCTTGATATGTGGACAATGTTCTTTGATGGATCTAAAACACAGGACGAAGCCAGAGTAGGATGTGTTCTGATCGATCTCAATCAAGGAAAAACACTGATATCATGCTGCTTGGATTTTGAATGCACCAACAACACCGTTGCATATGAAGCCTTAGTTTAGGGCCTTAAAAAAGCCATTGATCTTCAAGTGTCTCATGATTCTGAGATCATTGTTCGATAGGTAAGAAACATTATTCATTTCCTGCCTCTGCATCTAAAGGATTACCAGCAAGAGGTATGGAATATTCTTTATTCATTTGATGCATTTAATATTAATTCTATACCTTGCGATCAAAATATAGATATCAGATATTTTGGCCAATGCAACATCTAGGTGTATGCCTCTTGATGATGGTTTTTTGATTGAAATTATGTTTAGACCCTTCATACCATAAAATATCACAATTTGGAGAGTGTTCGATAGTGAATATCATATTATCAACTTTATTACTAGTTCAAAAACAATCCAAGATTCAATGATCGATGATAAGGTACATAAACAAGAGTAGAAAACTTATTGAGAAGGAACTAACAAGGTGAGGACAAATTGTGTTATGAAGAATGCTTTGATTCTTGAAAATTTATTTGATTTACAATCCAAGTTCATAGGCCAGCTAATCTAAAGACCAAAAAATCCACTATGATGAATTTCTTGGTCAATTTGGGAACACATGAGCAACCTAAATATGTTATCTGGGCACATGTTGTTCAGATTCAGAAAAGTACACATTCACACAACTGATCAAGAAGTATCGAGATGTTTTTCTATAAAAGTATGATGATTTGAAAATGTATGATACATGAATTATACATGTAATTCCTATCAAAGAAGGGATCAAGCCGTTCTAACAAAATCTTAGAAAGATACATCCTACTCATGAAATTCTGATACAAAAATAAATCAAGAAATTATTGGATACCCAAATCATTTTCAAAGTAAGAATTTTGACTTGGGTCTCTAATATGGTGTCTGTAAGAAATAATTTGGGAGAAATAAGAATCTATATAGATTTCAGGAATCTAAAACGTGTTTCCAGCAAGGAAAATTACCTAGTTCCCCCAATGGAACAAATTTTACAACTTGTCTCTGGATCCGAACTATTCTCTCTATTAGATGGGTTTTCAAGATACAATTAGGTTCTCGTGGCAGAACAAGATCGATTGAAAACTACCTTCCAAACAAAATGGGGAACTTATGCTTACAAACAATTTCCCTTCGGTCTAATGAATGCAGGAGCTACCTTCCAAATGGAAATGGATATTGATTTTAAGGGATTAATCTGTCAAAGCATAGTAGTCTACCTAGATGATGTGAAAATTTATTCAAAAATACGGGAATACCTTCTGAAACATCTAAAACAGATTTTTGACTGATGTAGAAAATATGGGATTTCCCTAAACCCCAAGAAGACCATTTCTTTTTGTTTCAGAAGGCATTTTATTAGGACACATTATTTTTGAAGATGGTATTTCGGTGGATCCAGAAAGAACTAAGTCTATCTTACAAATTTCTCCATCACACAACAAGAGGTCCATGCAATCATTCTTCGACATAATCAATTCTGTAAGAAGATTCGTTCCAGATTTTGGTGAAATTGTGAAACCATTACAAAAGATGATTAAAAAATACCATTGGAGAAGGAATCTTTTGAGAAAATTAAACCAACTATAGCCAACACACCATATATTCAGATTACTGATTTCTCCAAACATTTCCGGCTATACACATTTGCTTCTGATCACTTGTTAGTAGTAGTGCTCACACAAAAGGATGAACAAGGAGAAAAATACTCCATCGCGCTTATGAACACTAGATTACAAGGTGTTGAACTAAATTATCCTCTAGTGGACAAGAATGCCTTTTCTTTCCATAAATCCATCAAATAGTTTAGACCTTATATCCTCAAAAACCATTTTAAATTCATCGCCCCACACCTAGAAGTAAGGTCTCTATTCGTTCAAAAAGAATTGGGTGAAAGGCGAGGGAATTGGATGACAAGTCTACAAGATTATGACTGCAAATTCAAACCTGCTAATATTGTGAAAGGTCAAGGCTTATGTAAGTTAGTGACACAAGGAGCTGATAATGAAAAAATGGAATAGGATGGTTGGAAAGATGAACCTATAATATATACTCAATAGGTTCCATATGTCCCAACCATTGAAGGATCGTATTAAAATGATCTTAAATATTATCTGCAACATGGAACTACTCCAGACCACTTAAATGCTAAGCAGAAAAGAGCGTTACGGTTGAAATATTTACAATATTAGTTGTTACATGGAATCTTGTTTAGAATAATTATGATGGAGTGTTACTCAGATTCCTTGAAAGACAATATGTTGATAATGTCCTGAAAGATATGCATGACGAACCAGTTCGTGGTCATTTTTCAATAGACACAACATCCCACAAAGTGTTGAGAGAAGGATATTACTGGACCACACTCTTCAAAGACGCTCATGCATACTCAAGGAACCACGAAGAATGTTAGAAATTTTCAGGAAGGGAACATAAAGATACTTTATCTCTCCAACCTGTAGAAGTAGAAGAACCCTTCGAATAGTGGGGCCTAGATATCATTGGTGAGATAAATCCTCATTCGTCCAAGAAACAAAGGTATATTCTGACCACTATTGATTATTTCACATGGTGGATTGAAGCAATACCTTTATTCAAAGTGAATTAGGAGGTAGTAATAAATTTTCTTGAGCGACATATTATCATGAGGTTTGGAATTCCTAAGTTTTTTAGTGTTTGATAATTCTACTTATTTCTCATGCTTGAAATTATCTGAGTATGCATTAGAAAAAGGGATCATTTTAAAATACTCGGTCAATTACTATCCATAGGGAAATGTCTTAGAAGAATCTACAAACAAGAACATCATTTGTATCCTTAAACAAACCGTTGTTGATCGCCATATAAATTGGCACAATGCATTACAAAATGCTCTCTGGGAAGATCGCATCACTCCCAAAGCTTCCATTGGAACTTCACCTTACTTTCTTGTGTATGGGAAAGAATTTGTTCTACCCTAAAACATCTACCTACCCTCCCTCCAACTCACAAAATATTCTGGGGGCAGAGAATTCTTTGTCATCCAAAGTCGTATCGATACCTTGTTGAACCTTAAGGAAATACATGACGAAACCAAGAGAAAGTTTGAAACTCACCAACAAATAGTAAAACATTGGTTTGATAAGAAGTCTGCAGGTGAAAATGAGTTCCAAGTTGGGGGCTTACTTCTAAAATGGGACAAGTCACATGAAGAAAAAGGGAAACATTCAAAATTCCAACAACTTTGGCTTGGCCCATACCTCATTAAAGAAAAGATTGGCCAAGGAAATTTTCGATTACATAACCTTCAGGGGGGAATTGAATCTCTCCCTGTTAATGACCAAATACTCAACCACTACATCAATTAGCCATTGAGGGTGTTGATCACTTGTATATAAATAAATCTTGTTTCCAATTTTCATTTCATTTTATTTCTTTATTTAGGTTGATTTTCTTAAATCTTTTTGATCAATGGAATTTTCCTTCATCTTCTTAATGACCGCCTTTGTGATTTTTAAGTTCTCACAATTTAGCCCATATCAGATGTCTAAACGTATCATGTTTGGTGTAGATAGCCTAAATATCTATGTAATATGATGTCAATCTACATATCTTCCCAGACATATAATCCATTTATGCATTATCACAAGTTAATATCTGGTGGAGGAACATGGCTTATCAATACGAAGAGACAATGGAAAAATAAAAAGACAAGAGACTTTACTGAAAAATAGGTTGTTATGTTATATAAGCTAAACAAAAATGATCTAGATGAAATGTTTGTAGTATACTAGGAATCACAAGTCAGGAAGTTTGCTCATCCATAATCAAGTTAGTATATTTCACCATCATAGGTGGCATCCCTAGTTCCCTTAAAGGTTAACTGGAATCCCCCCATCCACCTATCTCTCTAAACAAAAGAGAATCAAATATTATGAAAGGTAAAGGCATGGGGAAAGACTTTCCAGACCACATGGGACATGCAAGTATCTATGTCAGGGCTATGGATGCTCGCTGGCAATAGAGCAAGGCTTGTGACACCGAGGTGACTCCATCGGGGCTATGGAGGCTCACTGGAAGTAGAGAGACACTAGAGAAATTCACTATGACTTGTATTCTCAACATTCTTGATGTTTCATTTCTATTATACTACCTACTTATTCCTTTCTAGCCATTTACCATGTGAATAAAATATCAATTTGAAAGGAATATGTTAATAGGAAAATGTCTCACCCCTCTTTGAATCACCATGGTCTTTTCAATATGTAGTTATGGGACCTATATTTTCTCTCTTATGATTTTTTATGATGGAGAACCCTTCCTAAAATCATGTGTAGACATCATCCTGCAAAGATTCAAGGCTTTGCCCAATGTGTCGCTATTTGTTGTGATAGATACTTCAACCCTCCATTTTCCATTTGGTCTTGCTTACCTCCCTAGAAAATGGAGCCCATTATATTTTCATCCTAAGATAAATCTTCATAAGTCTCTCTCTCCACCTCAAGATACTTAGAAAACTCATGTTTTCAACTTAAAAAAATATTCAAGACTTGGTGTTGAAATCCAATTTTGAAATCAGAGTTTCTTCCAACTCCTTCGAACAGTTAGAAGTAGTTTCTTCCAAATCCTCCAAATAGTTTAGAGGAGTTTCTTCCAACTCCTATGAACATTTCAGAGGATTTTCTTCCAAATCCTTCGAACAGTTCGGAGGAGTTAATTTTTTCTACCCCGATATGTAATGTTATCGCACAAATTAGAGGGAACTCCTCCGATGTGTTTAGAGGAGTTAACTCTAAATCCTCCTAACACATCAGAGGAGTTCCTCTGATTACTTATGATATGATCTAAGAACATTTTCTCCAACCCTCCAACCACACCGGCCCCACCTACCGCATTTAATTCCAAAAGGTCGTTGGCTATATAAGTGGAATGGGGGTGGTGTTAGTGTTATCCAACCGCTAGCAATCAAGTAAAGAGACTCTAGGTAAAAATGCACCAAGATATTTCGTTGAAGCTTGTTGGGACACAGGGGAATACCCAGGGTTCAACGCTACAACAGTGCATGAATAAAACCCTAACTATCGTCCCTTTCGGCAACACCTGCAAAGCAGGTGAAGTCTCACCCGAGGTGGAGGAAGGGGTGGTTGCAAGACTCAAGTGTCTACAACCTTAGTTGGGACACAAATCTATGATTATAATACTTGACAAATCACTTAGCACCGACAATTCATCAATATTCAACCACTGGTCTATTGCATGGATAGAATAGAGCATCACATCATTCAAACTGATCTAATGTATGTAAGCACTTAGCATAAGAAAATAGATCAGATCTAGCAGATTAAGCACTAAGCACATTCATATAGGTAAGATCTAACATTCTCATATATCATTAGCACTAAGCATAAGAATATCTATCTAATCATCTGAAAACACTTAGCAAAAGAAGACATAAACATATCGCAGCAAAGCAAAAAGCAGAACAACACAGTGTTTACATGGTTCACCCCCACCCTGGGGCTACGTCCACCAACTCTTCTTATTTATTGTCTTCAGTCAATTGGTTACATGCACAGAGCCTCAAAACACTACTCCACCTAGGACATGAGATCTACGCAACTTGATAGATCTTCCTTCCCCGAGTAGATCTAAGCACACAGTCTTCCTCAACTTCTTACAATGACTTGCACTTAGATTTTCAAGTCTCACATAGGCACAAATCACCTACAATCCTTTGATCACATAGATATAGCACTTAGCTCATCAAACTATCAGTTCGATCCTTCTTACAATTCTTAGACTTCTATTTATACATGAAAAAATAGGCATAATCATGGGTAAACCCATGGGCCGACATCCCAATCCCATTACATAATCCAAAAAACACAAAAAGGACCCAAAAGTGGGTCGGGATCCCATGATCTCCTCTTTGTCTTGTGCTCCTCCTTCGACATGCTGTTGAAGTCCCAAAATAGGTCAACATGACCAAGAATATCCCAAAACTTGGTCAAGGGCCAATAGACCCCCAACACTCACCTGTGAATCGTCCCGAGTCACTCTGGTCTAACTAGTTCTGCTTCAAATTCTTCAAGCTTGGCTTGAGCTACTTCGACCTGTTGTTGTACTACAACCTCTTATTCAGTGAACTCCTGGATCACTGCATCATTCATGGGCCCTTCTAGGTGTTGTTCTATTTTGATGGCAGCCTGTTCTAGCTCTGCTCCTCGGATTTCAACTTCTATGAATAATTGGTAGGCGTTATCTTGTACTGGTTGAAGTCGTTGAGTAACTTCCTTCACTCTACTTTCAATTGTATGGATCTGCTGCTGGGCGGTGCATTTCTCCTGAGACCACTTCATTATTTCCATGGTCGACAAGGCCTTCAGTTGCGCCTGTAGTTTGTCTGTGTGCTTCTTTTCTTCCTGGAGCTATGACTCCAGTGTTTGTAATTCTGGATTCTCATTGATGTTCTTGTATGTTTGGGCGCTACGGTTACTCAACTTATTGCACTCCAAGGCAAGATATTTTAGTCTTTCAACTGCATTGTGGGCAGTTTATTCCCTTTGGTCTCTTACATATTGATGGGTATCAGGCACAGTATGGAGGTCCAAGTCTGCTATGCATTGCTGGAGCTGTTGGATTACTTCTTCAAGTTATGCCACCCACTGTGGAACTTGCTCTTCGGTCTTTACTTCTACGACTATCACAGAGAAAAGTGCTCTGTGAACTATTTCCTTTACGTCGAGTTGCTTTGCGAGCAACTATTCCTTGATTTGCTACATATTTTATTTTTCTTCATCCCACTTCGCTTACAGAGAAATATTTTCCCATTCTACAGTATTGCATTGTTCTACAAGGTCTCCCTGTACTTGTGCCAAATCCTCGTTGGCTTGCATTGTTTCTTCTTGATCTCGTTGAAGGCGAGCTTCGGCTGTATCAGTGATTCGATGGAGTTGAGATGGCTCATATCCTAGTTCTAGTGTTCTTGCTGACAGAGGCATAGTGGAGATTGTGTGGCTGGATTGTAGTGCATGTTGCACCCCTTGGAGCTCGTCCTTAATCCGATTGAACACCTCCTCCTGCTTAGCTTCTTGCTTCTCTGATATCTCCAACGAAGCATCATCCAGGGCTGCTATGATGAAATCGAAGTCATAGAAGGTGAGGGTAGTATGCATTTTGGTCATGGTTTCTTTCACTTTCTTCTGGAAGGAGGGTTTCAGAGGGGAAACCTTCCTTTTCTTTGAGGGGTCTTCCTCATCTCTAGGTGGTGTTACCTCACCTTTCTTCTATTCATATTTTGTGCCATTTATCTCTTCACCATCACCTTCTTGCTCTAGTGATATGGAATCATTATTTACTGAGGTACTATCTATATCCTAAACCTCTTCAGTCTTCTTTGTCTTGCTAGGTCCAGGTGTATCCTGTGCAGTTTTTGGGTTGTCTACGTTGGATATCATTGTAGGGTCTGCTGGAATAAGGAGGTCCACTGACCATTCCTTGGTGATCTCTTCTAGGTCTTCCTCCGCCAACTTGTAGTATGACTGCAGTTATTGTTTATGTCCATCTGCACGCGATGTGATGTAAATAAAATGTCGATCAACATTGAACTTCATCAAAGGCCAAAACCTGTGTAAAGTGTTTGGGGTCATACGAGGCTCGGACTGGATGGACATCTTTAGTTGATTGTAGTATGTGTGGAACAAAAAATTTGACTTCCATTGCTTATTCATGTCACTAGAGTACCATAGTGTACTGAGCTTTGTGGCTAGAGGTTTAAAGGGCTCGATGTCTAGGAAGGTCACACCTTCTGACATCTCCCAGGAAGTGAAAGCAATCAAGATCAATAGCCAACTGAATTAAATTAATACCCTTGATCTTGGGCTTCTCTGCAATCGATTTCTAATTGTTTCACCAGGTACTTCACCTAATTCCTTTGTAAGCCCTTCACTCACTTCCCTATGAGGTCGACTAGAAAATGAGTGACTTGGGTTGATCGGTTCTTTCATACTAACTTTCCTACGATCAACTGACATTCGAGGTGCACTGTGACACTCTGGATAGAAGCTACCTTGTAGCCTTGCATTCCCTTTTTGATATCTTCGTAGGTGTCCTTGATCCTTTGTGCTAGAGTGCAATCCATGATTTTTCTGGGATAGAAATCCTATCAGTCAGGGCCTTGCATACTCAGCCCTGTGATCTGATTGATCAATGTCAGATCCACTATGATACAGTGGTTTAACCACAAGTATCCACCATGGTAACAGGACAATATCATCTTGACGCATGCCTTCACGGTGTCTTCCAAAGTGAGGAATCTTCATGATGTTGAGCAGTGTGGACTACGTGAGGTTATGGGTCCATTACTAAGGTATGATCTTTGAGTTCTTCCCCTTTGTTCTAGTCAGGTACTTATGTGGGTCGAGAATTCTATAGACCTTCTTGTCATCGAGGTTGAAGTTGCTAAACTTCAACTCTGTAATCCTATCTTGGTCTGTGTGAATTGCGCATATCCCCTTCGGGAGGTACCCAGTGACTAAGGCGTACTCAAAAACTTTGGGCACACTGTGTCGATTTATTGCACCACTTAGAGGTGGTAGACAGGTGGGTAATATACTCATAATCGAATTAGCATTCACAAGATCATCCCTATTTTTAGTTCGCTTCTCATCTAATGGTCGGGATGGTCCAACTCCACTAGCAGTTGATGGAGAGGCTGGCAGTCCTCTCATGGATGATTCTTGTACACCTATGGATAATCCTCTTTCTGGCATGACTCTCTCAATCATCAAGTTGAAGAGTACTTTGGTGACTGATTCTTCAACTGCAGTGAGCTCATCAAACATACGCGCTTGGGACTAATTAGATTGGGTTCAATATTAACTCAAATATTGTACTAGAATAAACAACAAGAGTGCAATGATCACTGTATATAATTCACTTTGTCTGCGACCTCAAACTCTTGGGTAGCAAAAGCATTCTTTGTGCATGGTGCGACAGGATAAATAGGCAACTCGGAAAAGTTTCACTTGCAATGAGTATGAAGCCTCATTAACTCTTGTTATGTCCATTGTGGCATGGTCCAGCGGTCTGGTGTTGAACCATAAATTATTTCTGACATGTTTAGAGTGGTATTCGAATGGATATAATCTTTCCAATGTCCATATTGCTTCGCCACGGAAAAGTGTCATGTGTCGATGTTCTAATATCTTAGCAAAGCTCTAATTCTGCAAATTCTCCTTTTGCGAAGTTCCCTCTGGATCCTTCTGTAACTTTTCAATCTTAGCCCTCTTCTTACTTAGCTTTCTGGCCTTCTTTCCAATGATCTTCGTATCAGTATTCATTTTTCCATTCTGATTCTTATCTTCTTTGGACATAGTCACTGCACGTTGTTGATATTATCTCCTAGGATTCATGTTTAATATCTCTTCTTTATCTGGGATAGGTACTTCAGTCTTTTGTGAGTCTTCTAATCTTCTTGCAGCTTCAACATCTAGGTCTCTAGTGTTAAGTAGCTTCGATCTGTTCTCCTATTCTTAAATCAAGTGTGCGATCCTTCTGGTCATGAAATATTTTAACTCTTGTTTCTTCTATTCCAAAGCTTCTTTTGCTTCCTTCCTTCTGGCTTGATCTCTATCGATCCAATTTTTTCCTAGTAACATGGTAAACAAGTCGTTGTCCTCAATAAATCTAATAATCTCAAAATATTCTTCTGTCGAAGTACCATTTTCATTCATAGGTATCTGAGCGAGCCTCCCGCACAAGTTTATCAGTTTTCCTTTAAATAACCCTATCCCTCCTAGTGAAGGAATCATAGCAGGCTTCCCTATAACTTCCCAAGTTCTCTATGTCATGATATTCACCTGTGTTTCCTCATCTAGAACATAGTCAATGTCGAAGTCTCCTATTCTTTCTTCGATGCATTCTTTTTCTTTAAAGATCTCTGGTAATCTAACATGTCGGTGGTCATTCAAGGTTTCTCTCATTTGTAGCAATGATTTCTCTGATTCTTTTCGGGGTTTTTCCATAGCCTTTGGATCTATATTAGGGTTTTCTTGATTCATATTCATTCCTTTAAGCTTGGTAATCATTCTAGGGTGATCCAACACTTAATGGTCCATATATTTGCAACAAAGACAACTAGGTCTTCTCCTAGGGCACTCCTTGGCAAGATGTCTCGGTTTTCTACAACTGTAACAGAGGGTTACTCCTCTTTTTCTTTTAAATCATCCCCAGCCTTTTTTGTACTGTGCACTGGGATCATGGTAGCTAACCTGCAAAAACTTCTTTCTAGGATCCTGCATCCATGTGTTAGTCCAAACATTCTTTCTATGCATAGGTATAACATATCTTTCACTATTCTTATCATATTTATTCGTATCAAATCTTCTTTCATCTATTATTTCCCTAGTTTTCAAGATAGGACAGAATCTATTAACCATACCTAGATCCATACTCTAGAAACAAAAAAAATTCACTAATCTTACTTCTATAGAGCACAAAGCTTTTAGATCTAGAACTTTTCCATTATTCTTACCTTTATCAGAGAACATAGCTTACAAATCTTACCTCTTTTTAATCAAGAATACTCACTTTTACCTTTCTTAGGGCACAAAGATTCTGGATCATACCTCTTTTCTTCAGATTGGACTTCTCTTCCTCAAATCTGACCTCTTTTCTTCATATCAGACTTATTTTCCTTAGCACAGAGCTTCTTAGGTCAAGTAGAATGTTGTGCACTAGGGAAACAGATTTACGCACAGATATTTCATAGTTTCAGGATGGATCTTTGCACAAAGATTCTCCTTTCTTAGTTCCCAGCAATCACAGTTTCAAGTCCCGACAATGGAACCATTTGTTGGGACACAGGGGTAGAACCAAGGTTCAACTCTACAACAGTGCACCAACAAAACCCTAACTACTGGCCCTTTAGGAAACACCTATGAAGCAGGTGAAGTCTCACCTAAGGTAGAGGTAGGGGTGGTTGCAAGAATCAAGTGTCTGCAACCTTAGCTAGGACATAGACCTATGATTATAATACTTGACAAATCACTTAGCACCGACAGTTCATCAATATTCAACCACTAGTCTACTACGTGAATAGAACAGAGCATCACATCATTGAAATTGATATAATGTATGTAAGCACTTAGCATAAGTAAATAGATCAGATCTAGCAGATTAAGCACTAAGCACATTCATATAGTTCATATCTAACATTCTCATATATCATTAGCACTAAGCATAAGAAGATCTATCTAATCATCTCAAAGTACTTAGCAAAAGAAGACATAAACATATCGCAGAAAAGCACAAATCAAAACAACACAATGTTCACGTGGTTCACCCCCACCCTAGGGCTATGTCCACCAACTCTTCTTATTTATTGTCTTCAGTCAATTGGATACATGCACAGAGCCTCAAAACCCTACTCCGCCTAGGATAGGAGATCTGCGCATCTCACTAGATCCTCCTTCCCCAAGTACATCTAAGAACACAATCTTCCTCAACTTCTTACAATGACTTGCACTCAGCTCTCCAAGTATCACATAGGCACAAATAACTTACAATCCTCTGATCACATAGATCTAGCACTTATATCATCAACCTATCGGTCTGCTCCTTCTTACAATTCCTAGACTTCTATTTATACATTACAAAATAGTCCTAAGCATGGGTAAACCCATGGGTCGACATCCCAATCCCATTACATAATCTCGAAAACCCAAAAAGGACCCAAAAGTGGGCCAAGATCCTGTGATCTTCTCTTTTTCTTGTGCTCCTCCTTCGACATGCTGTCGAAGTCCCAAAATAGGTCAACATGACCAAGAATCTCCCAAAACTTGGTCAAGGGCCAACAAAGCTCTGACATATCCCTACCCACCATGTGGAATAAAGTTCCGGGTAAGGGAATATGTCATCTTCCTTGTTTAAGGTTAGGGTTAAGTATCCGGTCAATTTCTTATCTTTTTCTTTGTTCAAATCCCCAGTTGGATAGATTCCCCCCCCCCCTTCCGTTGTCTTACCTATCACTAATCCTTAAAAAATGTATGGTCAACCCTTTTCTTTTAAAAAATCCTTCTTTACTTCCCTACAATCAATTTGTTCAATCCATAATACTTGATCTAAGCACATAGGATTAGATTGGAAAGGTTCTAGGGACTTCGAAACCTTTAAATCCTTTTCTTTTTCACCCCTGAAATCACCATTTTTTCGCTCGCAAAAAATCCCTAGTTTTTAAGGATCATAATCTTTTAAACTAACTCCTCCAAACACATCGGAGGATTTATTACTAACTCCTCCGATGCATTCAAGAGAGTTGGATTCTTTTCCTCCAATCAACTTGGAGTACATGAAAATTGAAATAACTCCTCTAACCATATTGGAGGAGTTACTCTCAATTCCTCCGATATGATTGGAGGATTTACTTTCAATTTCTCTAATCTTATGGAAAATCCCTTCGATGATCGATTATAAGAGTTAGGATCAACTCTTCTGACCTCATTGGAGGATTTCTTACTAACTCCTTCGATGTGATCGAAGGAGTTGTTGTTAACTCTTTAGATCGCCACTTTTTCAATCTTCTTCCACTTCATCGGAGTAGTTAATAATAACTTCTCAGATCTATATCGGAGAAGTTATTTCCGTGGCCTTCGATTTATATTTTTAGGCTTGACATCTAACCTTTTGCCTCCATTCTTTTTCAATGTGATTAAGCATGGTTTACTTTCAATCTTTCAACTGCAATTAAATTGGTATTTCACATCTTGTTATTATTCCCTAAAGTTATCTTTTCGACAGGCACAAACATGTCACTAAGAAATAAGATGTTGGGAAAAGTGTTTGGAGATGAGCCCTATGGAAACTCCCAACAAGTAGAAGGGGTTGAATTATTCAAGGATATATATGATGATTCGACTGGACTTATAGAAAAATATGTTTGAGAAGTCAAATTTCTCTACATAAGCAGAGGAGCCAGATGAACTCTACGAATTTAGGAATATTAGAAAATTAGGAATCTTCAGGGTGGAAACACACCCAATGGTCTTCCCATGCACAGATTCATTTCATGGATTTTGAAGAACGTTTATATAAATAATCAATATGCCTGCAATGCACAAAATGAACCTATTGCTCCATTTCAACCAAAACTTATAGCCAAGTGATATCACATCAAAGAAGGTAATAAAAGTATGGATAACAAGCTCCTTAGTGAATTTGAATACATGCAAAAAGAATTGTTTCCCAAATGGTATAGGGCGGACAAGATATTCAAGTACAGGCCAAAGAGTCGGTACCTAATGACTAACTTAAGAAGGACATATTAGTATTGTTAGACATACTGTCATTGTTTTCAACAGCCAATGACGCAGATGAAGCTTAGAAGGGAAAACACATTGCAGAAACATGATCAAGATCGAAATCTCCACAGGACAAACTAGGACCATTGGATACGCAAGCGCAAGATCAAGGGAAGGGATTGATTGTGAAGCGTGAAGAGAGAATTAAACAATGCCTTAATTCCAATCCTGTAATTAGTCTAGACCAAGAGATTACAAAACAAGGACCTTTGGAGGACTGATCAATGATCAGATCAAGTCATGACCATTGGATATGAAAGTGTCAGATCAAGGGTAATGATTGATTGTAGAGCACGAAGGGAGAATTAAAGAATTCATTAATTCCAATCTCGTAATTAGTCTAGACCATCGATCGTCACCCACCAATAGATCTATGGTTGGCATCAATTCCACTACCAAATGAGCAGTTTCCATTTCATAACTCGACAATAGTTGTAAACATCATGCTAATGAGGACCCCACAATAATACCTGATCATTGATATGCTCCAAGATCATTTTCAACCATTGGACCAAGTTGAGTAGAAGGACAAAGTAAGTCATGGACCATAGATCATGGAAGTGAAGTACGCATGGTCAACCTAGCATTGACCATTTCGGGTAAAATTGACCAAAGGAATTTTATCCAAATCTGAAGTTTCAAAGTAAACGTGAGTCGTCAAATTGTAGGCAACTTTTTGGGAAAAAGAGGAGTTGTTGGATTTAAACCAAGGCAAAGTAGCACTACAGATAGATCAATCCATCGAAAAATCATGATCAACGAACAACATTCACTTCGGGTTAAAAGTTGTGAGGAGGTTACAGTTCAGGTAATCTCACTTCGGGTAAAATGAGAAGTAATAAAGATGAAGGTCAGAGCCCTGAAGTCCCGAAGTAAATGAGGACCATCGAATCTGGACAATACATGATGATCATTGGATCAAAATAGTGGTCAAACTTTGGCATGGACCACTTCGAGAGAAAAGGGTTGAGAACAAGTAAGATCACCCAAAGGTCGAAGTCTCAAAGTGGATATGAGTCATCCGATATGAAGAACACTTCAGGAAATATCTCAACCGTCAGATCAAGGAAAGTAGAAAGATAGGATAAGAAAGGCAAATGCCTCAGATCCCAAATACCTAAATTCTCGATAGTCATTGGATTGAGTTAATCCTTTTCAGGTTAAAGAAGGACTGCTAGATCCAGGAGAAGAACATGTTCCACATGAGGAGATCCACGTCAAAAAGTGGCATCATCAAGTTACGTCACTATGAGATTTTTTACTTTGGAAGTTTCACCACCAACAAATACCTAAAGTCCCGAAGTTCCGAAGTAAATGAGAACCATCCATCTCATCTTAAATGTGATCATTGATTTTGATAAGTGATCAATCACTTGTTTGGATTAGCGCCTGGTCACCACTTGAGGTCGTAGGGAATAAAGAAACAAAGGGTGAAAGAAGAGGAAATCCTTAAATTAATAATCTAGTGGTCCTGCGTCTATGGTCACATGTAAATGGTTTGAAGGAAGTGCCTCTACAAAAACTTATTTATGAAATACCTGTGATCGATTAATCAAGTCTATCCATACCTATGATAGATTAAATGAAATCGATCCATACCTGTGATCGATTAATGAAAAGAATTTTCATTAAATTGAAAAGGCTTCTTGATAATATTTGAATAAAGTAAAACAAGCGAGATTATTGTTAATGAAGAGGTGTGATGGTCCAAAACAAAGGGACACAATGTTTCATATCTCACACCAGTTGGAAGAGTATATAATCAAGAAAGAGTGGTGAGAAGAAGGTGCCTCTGCAGTCCACAGCAGAAGATCAAATGTAGAAGAAAATTCCAAGAAGAAAAGTTGAAGATACTAATGTAGTGAGGGTGGAAGAGAGGAGCATGGAAGGCTTCATATCCTTACTAAGATAATTGTAAAAGATAAGGGATTTGGTGCTTCCTAGGGTTGGTGCCCTAAATACAAAGGAGTTGGTGCTTCCTAGGGTTGGTGCCCTAAATACAAGGGAGTTGGCGCTTCCTAGGGTTGGTGCCCTAAAGACGAGGGAGTTGGTGCTTCCTAGGGTTGGTGCCCTGAAGAAGGGGATCTGTGTCTCCTAGAGTTGGTTCTCTAAATAGGATTGGTGTCCTTCACTATCTTTAGAAACCTTTTTAATTGATGTTAAATATATTTATATAATTGATTTTGCATACAATTAATTGTTTATTCATTGTGGTAATCAATAAAATATAAAAAGTAATTGCTAATTGTTAAAACGGATAATACCGATTCACCCCCCCTCTTATTATTCCAACAATTGGTATAAGATTTGGTGCCTTCAGTACATTCTAACAACTAGAAGGTACATCCCAAAGATGGATAAACAAGAAGGAATTTCTTACAACAAAGCACCATTGTTCAATGGAGGAGGTTATGCTCTATGGAAAATAAGAATGAAAAACTTTATGTTGTCTCTTGGTTTTGATATCTGGAAATATGTTGTATATGGTTACATTGCACCAAATACTCCACCCAAAGACGTTGCAGAAAAGAAAATCTGTAATGACAACTCAAGAGAAGTTAATGGAATTCTAGCAGGGTTGACTAATTCTATATGTGTGAAGGCTATGCATTGTAAATCAACCAAAGAAATCTGGGACAAGTTGTAGGTTGTATATGAAGGATATGACAAAGTCAAGGAAGCCAAACTACATACCTATAGAACTCAGTTTGAAAATATGAAAATGAAAGAAGAAGAAAATATTGTTGAATACTTTCATAGGGTAGATGAAGTGGTTAACTCAATCAGAGCGGCAAGAAAATAAATTACAGATAAACCTATTGAGAAAAAAATACTAAGGTCATTACCTATGAGATATGATGCAAAGATTTCTACAATTGAAGATAGATCTGATCTAAGCACACCCACAGTTGATCAGCTTCATGGAATTTTTACAGCATATGAAATGAGTACAATGAATGATAAATCAACAAAAGATGAAACAACCTTTAAAGCATCTAAGATAAAGATGAGGCAGGAGAAAAAAACCAATGATAAGTCATCAGATATATCAGATGTAGAAGAGGCCAACATTATAAAGAAACACCAGAAAGGATTTGGAAAATATAAAAGAAAATTACCTTTCAAATGTTTCAACTGTGGCAGAATTGGACACTTTGCTAACAAATGTCCCTATCCCAAGCAGGAGGAAAATGATGAAAAAGTTCACAACCAGAAAAACCAATACAAGAAGAAATTTTATAATAAAAAGAAAATCTTCTACTCCAAAGAAGACAACAACTCTTCAGACATGAGTGAATATGAAAATTTAGAGATTTTGTTTATGTGAATGAAAACTCAAGATGATAAGCATTCATAAGATGAAGAATAAATCCTTAGTGTAATTGAAGAACTAGGAAAAACTATAAAACAAAATAGGGTACTAAGAAGAGAAATTCTAGAGATTAAATAAGCTATTAAATCAAGAAAGAGGGAAGTTTCCAAAACCATCAAGGAGTCAGAACATACCATCAGTTATTTGAAGTCCCAGCTCCTGGAAGATAATAAAACTGAAGAAATCATTCTAAACAAAATTAATGATAAAAACAAGTATGTGAGAAACTAGAAGTTGAGATTAAGCTACAAAAAAGTGAAATTGAGAAAGTAAAGAAAGGATCACAATTTGAAAATAGTTCAAGGATATTGAATGAAATTATCAGTAGTCAAAGGTCACCAAATAACAAGATTGTTTTGGGATATACTCAAGACTCAACTTCTGCATCATAAGGATCTATCAAAAAACCAATTAGGTACACATATGCTCTGAAAAGCTCATTTAGAAAAGAAGATAATGAGGAAAATATGAAACCATTGAAAACTGTTACACATAAACATAAATCAACACTCTCCACCGGAGTAAAATATGACCAAAAGAAATTCATCAGAAGAAATACCCCTAAATATTTTTTTATTGGATATTGTTACTCTTGCAATAATTTTGGACACAAGGCAGTACACTACAAATATTATGGACAATACAATAATAGAAATTTCCAAAGAGATAAGAAGAACAAGTAAAATAAAGAAAAGAGAAACTATAACTCATTTTCTCCTTTGCAAGATTTCAATAGTGAATGCCAAAAATGCAATAACTATGGTCATAAAACAAGTGGTTGTAGATTGCCAAAATATGATAAAAAGACAAATATTCCACATAATAAAAAAGAATGGAGGAAAAATCAAACAAAGTGCAATGTAGCAATATATGCAAGAAATCAAGAGTGTCAGTGGTATATAGACAATGGACGTTCCAAACACATGATTGGAGATCAAAGTAAATTTCTCAAGTTAAATAAAAAAAGGAAAAGGAAAAGTAACTTTTGGAGATAATATGTCAGCCAAGATACTGGGAAAAGGCATTGTTAGTTTAGGAAATAATAAAACCAAAGAAAAAGATGTTCTTTTGGTAGAAAATTTCAAACCAAATTTTCTAAGTGTAAGTCAAAACTGTGATCAGGGTCGCATACTTACTTTTGACTCTCAGAAATGTGAAATCAGAAAAAAGGACACTAGAAAACTGAGTGGCAGTTGCACCAAGAACATCTAGTAATGTGTACATCTTTGATATAGAAGAAGAAGAAAAATGTTTCTTAAGCCAAGTAGTTGAAAGTTGGCTATGGCATAGAAGGTTGGGACATTTAAGATTTGACAACTTGATTAAAGCCAATGAAAAATAAGTAGTTAGGGAACTGCCAAAAGTGATTAAACCTTCAGACCCTATTTGTAAACATTGTCAAATAGGAAAGAAAACAAGAGTTAGGTTCAAAACAAAAGAGAATTCCATAACTAAACCATTAGATATTATTCACACATATCTATGTGGACCTACCAGAACCAAAAGAACTTATGGTGAACATTATTTTATGTTGATTGTTGATGATTAGATAAGACTAACCTGGGTTTTATTTTTAAAAGAAAAATCAGAAGCCTTTGAGAAATTTAAAATATATAAAGCTCTTGTAGAAAATGAAAAAGATCTAAAAATTAAGTGTCTAAGATCAAAAAATGGAGGACATTTCACCTCTAAAGAATTCACTCAATTGTGTGAAAACCATGGTATCAAAATACAACTTTCATCGCCAAGGACTCCTCAACAAAATGGAGTAGTAGAAAGGAAAAATAGAACAGTTCAAGAAGTTGCAAGAACTATGATAAATGAAGCCAAACTTCCAGAAACATTTTGGAGAGATGCAATCCACACATCAATTCACATACTTAATAGAGCTCAGTTTAGACCCAATCATGACAAAACCCCTTATGAACTATGGTTTGGGAGGCCAGCCTCTGTAAAATAATTTAGAATTTTTGGAAGTAAATGTTACACAAAGAATTATGAAGATAACCTAGGAAAGTTTGATCCAAGATATGATGAATGAATATTCTTATGATACTCGTCAAATAAAAAGGCATACAGATGTTATAATCTAAGACTACTAAAAATAGTGGAAAGTGAAAATGTAAAAATAGATGATCTAATAAAGGGCATATCCCAAGGCTTTGATAAAAAATCTCAACAAAAAGATGATGATATAAAATCTCAACAAAAGGATGATGATGTAGAATCTCAAAAATAAGATGATGATGAAACCCAAGAAAATGAACCTCACACTGATGAACAAGACAATGAAGAAACACCCTTTCTAATAGATCCATCAAAGAGAGTTCAGAAGAATCATCCTGAAAGCCAGATCATTAAAGATAAAAGTACATGAGTGGAAACAAGAAGGAAACTAGCCTTTAACTCAGAACAAGCAATGTTATCCCTAATTGAACCTAAATCAGTTAAAGAAGCTGTCAAAAGTAAAGATTGGATAAAATCAATGAATGAAGAACTAGATCAAATAGAAAATAATCAGACTTGGGAACTAGTTCCAAGACCCAAGAACAAAAACGTGATAGGAACTAAGTGGATCTTCAAGAAAAAATTAAATGAGAATGGGGAAATTATGAAGAACAAAGCCAGATTAGTATGCAAAGTATATTCCCAAGTAGAAGGTATTGATTTTGAAGAAACTTTTGCTCCAGTAGGAAGAATTGAGGCAATCAAAATGTTCCTAGAATTTGCATGTTTCATAAATTTCAAAATTTATCAAATGGGTGTCAAAACATCCTTCCTTAATGGAACACTAGAAGAAAAAGTTTATGTTGAGAAACCAAAAGGTTTCATGTTATCACAAAACCAGAACTATGTGTGAAAACTGAAAAAGGCTATGTATGGTCTTAAACAAGCCCCCATAGCATGGTTCTCTAGGCTTGATCAATATCTACAAAAACAGGGATACAAGAGAGGGACTACTGAAAACAACTTATATATAAAAATTGAGGATAAAAACATGATTGTTGTGGTAGTATAAGTAGATGGCATCATATTTGAGAGTAATCTCACTACACTAAGTAGAAAATTTGCAACCAAAATGCAAGAAGAGTTTGAAATGTCTATGCTCATAGAACTATCATTCTTCTTAGTTTTACAAGTAAATCAAACATAAAATGGATATTTGTTTCTAAAACCAAATGTATCAAGGAAATGCTGAATACATTCCAAATGGAATATAGTAAACCTATGGGTACTCCAATGGTTACTGGATGTAAACTAAATCTACAATATGACTCACCAAAAGTAGACCAAACGATGTATATATCTATGGTTGGAAGTTTGCTCTATTCAACAACAAGAATACCTGACATCATGTAGGTTGTAGGACTCGTGGGGATATTTCAATCTGCACCTAAAGAAACCCACTTAAAATTAGTAAAAATAATATTCAAATACCTTCAAGGCACCCTAGAACTAGGCTTATGGTATCCAAAAGATAAATACTTCAATCGAACCACATATATTGATGCAGATTGGGTAGGTAGAATAGATGATAGGAAAAGCACCAATGGAAGAGCATTTTTCTTAGGAAAAATTACGGTAGCATGGTCAAGAAGGAAACAAACATCCACATCACTCTCTAAAGCAGAGGCATAATACATTGATGTTGCATCCTATTGCACACTAGTTCTTTGGATGGAGAAAACTCTAGAAGACCTACAAATAAAATATAATGATCATATTACTATTAACTATGACAACACTAGTGCCATAAGTATCTCTAAAAATCTATTCTTTCATTCCAAAACCAAACATATACCAATTAAATACCATTTCCTAAGAGATCAAGTCACCCAAAAAATAGTTAAAATAATATATCTAGACACCAAAGAACAGATTGCAGACATTTTCACAAAACCTTTGCCCAGGAGTACTTTTGAAAATCTCCGACATAAATTAGGAGTAATTCAAAACCTCATTAAAAATCGATTGGTCAAGGGGAGCATTACCATTAGGGGAGAAACCCTTTTCCATTGATGTCAAAGGGGGAGAGTAACTTCATAGAGAAAAACATCATCACAGGGGGAGTTTGTATGAAGTAAGAGTGTTGCCCTCAATGAAAAAGGGGGAGATTGTTGGATATACTATCATTGATGTATTGTAATTGATGTCAATAGTCGATGACACACATGAATCTTAGAAGGGAAAATGCATTGTAGAAATGTGATCAGGATCGAAATCCCCACAAGACAAACCATGACCGTTGGATACGCAAGCACCAAATCAAGGGCAGGGATTGATTGAGGAGCCCGAAGGGAGAATTAAACAACGCGTTAATGCCAATCCCACAATTAGTCTAGACCGTTAGATTACAAAAGAAGGATCGTTGGAGGACTGGTCAATGATCAGATCAAGTCATGACCATTGGATATGCAAGTGCCAAATCAAGGGTAGGGATTGATTAGGGAGCGCGAAGGAATGGATCTAGACCATCGTAGTCTAGATTAAACAAAGCATTAATTCCAATCCCATAATTATTCTAGACCATCGATCTTCACTCACCAATAGATCTACAGTTGTCATCAATTACACTACCAAATACGCAGTTTCCATTGCAGAAATCAACAATAGTTTTAAACATCGTGCTAGTGAGGACCCCACAATCATCCTTGATTGTTGATCTTGTCTGAAAGAATTCTTGACTGTTGGATCAAGTTGAGTGGAAGGACAAATTAAGTGATGTACCATAGATCATGGAAGTGACATACGCATGGTCAGCTCGACATTGACCACTTCGTTTAAAATCAACCGAAGGAATTTTATCTGAAGCTGAAGTTCTAAAGTAAACATGAGTCGTCCAATCGTAGATAATTTTTTGGGAAAAAGAAGAGACGTTGGATTTAAACCAAGAAAAAGTAGCATCACAGACAGATCAATCCATCGATCTAAAATCACTATCAATGAAAATCATTCACTTCGGATTAAAAGTTGTGAGGAATTTACACTTCGGGTAAAATGAGAAGTAGGAAAGACGAAGGCCAGAGCCCCAAAGTCCCGAAGTAAATGAGGACCATCGGATCTGGACAATACATGATGATCGTTGGATCAGAATAGTGGTCAAACTTTGGTGCTGACCACTTTGGGAGAAAAGGGTTGAGAACAAGTAAGATCACCCGAAGGCCGAAGTCCCAAAGTGGACATGATTCGTCTGATCTGAAGAACAGTTCGGGAAATATCCTAATCGTCGAATCAAGGAAAGTAGAAGGAGAGGATATGAAAGGAAAAGGCCTCAGATCTTGAATACCCGAATTCTAGATAATCGTTGGATTGAGTTAATCCTTTTCAGGTTAAATAAGGACCATTAGATCCACGAGAATACCATGTGCCACATGCGAAGATCCATGTCAACAAGTGACATCAACAAGTTACGTCACTCTGAAAGTTTTTACTTCAGAAATTTCACCACCAACAAATACCTGAAGTCCCGAAGTTTTGAAGTAAATGAGAACCTTCCATCTCATCATAAAGGTTATCATTGATTTTGATAAGTGATCAAGCACTCTCTTGGCTTAGCACCTGGTCACCACCTGAGGTTGTATGGAATAAAGAAACAAAGGGAAAAAGAATAGGCACCGCTTAAATTAATAAGTCCGTGGTCCTGTGCCTTTGGTCATATGTAAATGGTTTGAAGGAAGTGCCTCTACAAAATTTCATTTATGCAATACCTGTGATCGATTAAATGAAATTGATCCATACCTGTGATCGATTAATGAAAACCATTTTCATTAAATTGAAAAGGCTTCTCAATAATATTTGAATAAAAAAAAAAAAAACAAGATTATTGTTAATGAAGAGGTGTGATGGTCCAAAACAAAGGGACACAATGTTTCATAGATCATACCAGTTGAAAGAGTATATAATCAAGAAATATTCTTGAGAAGAAGGTGTTTCTACAATCCAGATCAAAAGATTAAAAGCAGAAGCAGATTCCAAGAAGAAAAGATGAAGATACTAATGCAGTGAGGGTGGAAGGGAGGAGCATGTAAGGATTCATATCCTTACTAAGTTAATTGTAAAATATAAGGGAGTTGGTGCTTCCTATGGTTGGTGCCCTAAATAAAAGGGAGTAGGTTCTTCCTAGGGTTGGTTCCCTAAATACAATGGATTCAGTGCTTCCTAGGGTTGGTTCCCTAAAGGCAAGGGAGATGGTACTTCCTAGGGTTGGTGCCCTAAAGACGAGGAAGTTGGTGCTTCCTAGGATTGGTGCCCTGAAGAAGGGGATATTTGTATCCTAGAGTTGGTGTTCTAAAGAGGATTGGTGTCCTTCTCTATCTTTATAAACCTTGTAATTTATGTTAAATATATTTATATAATTTATTTTTCATACAATTCATTGTTAACTCATTGTGGTAATCAATAAAATATAAAAACTAATTTTTAATTGTTAAAAAGGGTAATATTGATTCACCCCCTCTCTCAATATTCCAACAAGTATTTGGTGACCATGCTATGCAGGCTATACAGGGAGCCAAACACAACTCATTTGTCCTTATCATTCATTCCCTTGGTGTATTTATGCACCGATGTAGGTGTTTCATTCAATTGGGAAGATACATTGTCTGAAAATATTATTGTTGCCATCTCCACAGTAACACAAGCACAACAATGAATGTTTCTCATTTTCCATGTGTCCTCATACCTCCTTGACATAATGTGCATAGCCCATGAGTATCCAAACATGGGTTGGATTTGGTTTCCAGACGACACCTCAATACACATCTATTGAAAAGTGCTCTGGGAGCACAAGTACCATACAAAATAGCGAATAATTTGCAAGCACTTCCTTGCTCCTTTATGTGAATTTATCTTTTTCACCCCCTTTTGTATGACATGCAAATATATAACAATCATAAGAAGGATTGGTGACTAGTATCTAATGGATGATGACAATTATATAAGGATATATGGTGCGATGAAGCCGCCTCACCTACTTCCACTATTTTTACTTGACAAGATCGTCCTCCAGGAAGTAGCGTACCAGACTATTATACATGGGGTTGGAGGAATGTTGTACAGGTTTTAGAAAGTGATAATCCCCCCGCTACCTTTATATGTTGACAAATATTTCCTTAAGAATACCAAACAAGCCCAGGCAGAGGTAGACATCTTACTCTTGTATCACTTTGGGGAAGAGATATTTAGAATACATGACCCTAGAAATATCATAAGGGAACACTTCAATAGCATCAAGATCCCTTATGAATATACTAATGAAATCTAATAATAAGAGGAAGTACATCAAAATGCCAGAACATATGACGAAGTCATTTCGAATAGGCATGGCCAACCAAAGGGAAGGATCGTTGATGAAGAAGAAATAAGAGAGGCATCCATAAAAGAGTTAGAACAAGACGAAGCTAGGAGATCTTCTCCCATATCTATCTCGAGTCATTTAGGGTCTATCGATGAGGATTAAACACAAGTATATAAAAGAAGGAGTGATAAATAAAAGGTGTTAAAAAATAGGAATGCCACAAAAAATAAATAGAAATTGGAGGTCGACAAAGAAAAATCCAAATCTGAAGATGAAATGGAAGTTGCGACAGAAAGAGAAAAGGAGTCGATAGAAGTAGAAAGAGTAGCAACAGAACTAACAGAAAAAGAGGTGAATGAAGTGACTAACAAAGTTGTTGAGGAAGAGAGGAAAAATAAAAATGCAGAAAGTAGAGGGGATGGCACACACTCCATGGACATAGATATTCTAGGTGTTAGCACTGTAACAATTGTTGTATGGAATCCAAGTATTGGGACTTAGAAAGAGGCTAAATCAGTATAGAAGTGTGATAAATTGGAATGCATGGCCACATCTAGTAGACAAGGATAATTATAGCAAAAAGGTGGAGTTGATGGGACTCGACGGGTCATAGATCATGGGCACCATAGATCAAAGGTCAGGAATCATATTGGGCCGAGAACTAGTACGAATATTAATCTTTTGAAATCAGGCAAATAAGAATACCATGGTTTCTTCTTGAGGCCATGTGGCGCCATTGGATGCATATTGAGGGTAAAAGCAGGTGAACTCGAAACCGCTCAATAACTCCCTTGAATGACGTGTCAAAGGTCATTCAACGTGTTAAATCCAAAGGTCACGTGTGGAAAGGGAAAGTTTACGGCTATTCAAATCACCTCGAGACATTTGTTTGGGTATTATTCGTTCATGTGATTCCAAGTGAGCGCCTCCAAATAAATGATCGAAAGAATCACCATTGGGAATTGATGGTCAAACGTGATAAATTGTTATCCCTATAAGGAATTTCATCAGAAACCCATGAATAGCACTCGATGGTGGCTGTTACCAAAAAAACAGTTCAGATTACTCTATTTTGGGTAATTGACGTTTCATTTCAGAGCGAGATAATCGCAAATCGAACCATTCATCCAAGTCTTGTACAGTTGAGAGAAATAGGTTCCTATTTCCGGGAAAACCAGAAGAAATGGATGATAAATGTCCATTGGCCTTCAACGAGACTGAAAATTTAAGTACTAGGATGACACTATCAGTTAATAAAAAAGAAAGGTTGGCTTCACCAATATTGGCAACCTAATTTCACACCAAATCTGCAGATGAAACAAGGTCAAGTGAAGAAATCAGATTGAATCCTATGATGAAGGATTTGATCATTAATGGGTATGCGGACAGACACCACATGCAATATGGAAAGAGTAAAAGTAGCAAGTGATGGAAGAAGGAGACTAAAGATGAAATGGTCGAAGGTACTAGAGAAAACCAACATGTTTGGCTTGATACTTTAAAAGAAGAAATTGCAAACCTGAAATAAATGGAAATCTAAATTATGTATGTCCAAAACAATATGTGATGATCCAGACAAGTGGCATTCATCTTAAAAATATCAAATATGTCAGTTTTTTATTATAACGCTCCCTAAGAAGTAGGAGTTCAGTTCTTGTACGTTACTCCCTCTATGACTAATATCTATTTTTAGAATTTTGGGGAAGATGATATGTTTTGGGTCTCATATGTAATTTATCTATATACACTATTAAAAAGATAAATGAATGGTTGGAATTAGCAGAGAGGGGTCTGCCCTCGTAGCAGGAGAACTTTGTAATTTCTTATGAATTTTAATATAAGCAGATAAGTTGTTCTTAGATAGCCGAGATTCATCATGGTGTTGATGTTCAATATGTTTTCCTGTATTTCGTATTCATGAATGTGTTTTTGTTGCTAGTAATAATCCTTAAGTAACAGAAGGAATTCATCCTGTTGGTGCCCCTTCTCACATCGATTATACATGTTAAGTGTTTATTGGTTTTTGGTTCATAATTCACTCGTGATTGGTGCTCTTCTCGTAGTAGCCAGCCTTCATGTTTCTTCTTCTAAATCTATCCCAAGATATTCATCCTCTATAAGATTCCTTTTGTTGATAGTGGTATTTCCTTTCTTTCCTCTACCATCTCATATTACTCATTTGGCTGAACATCATACCTATTTTTCCTTTGTTCCCTCTAGAAATACATAGCTTATAACTTTTCACATGTTTTCAGGAATAGACCCCATTGCCCAATGGCCTCACTTTTCTGTTTTGTCCTACCACCTTAAAATTTTACACCATGACATAATCTAACCTCTCTGCACGCATTTCCAAATATTTTGAGAATTTTAAATAGAAATGTACCCGAGAGAGCCCTCTCTAGTTGGAAGGGTCAGAATCCAACCTAAAGTTGGTTGAAACAATTACCTATGTCGTTTGTCTTTCAGCCCACCAGATTTATAGAGTGCTAACATTCTGGCATCGTTGTCGGGGACCGAAGGAGAAATCTTCCCTGGGATAAATGACAAAGCTCATATATGAGTACTAATGATGGAGAGTATTCATACACAAAAAGGTTGTATATCATTCACCTGGCGACTCCATTTTCGAGAATCTAGAATTCAAAATTTTTATGACGACTCCACTGCCTAAAGACTTAGCTTGAAGATTTTATTGGCGACTCCACTCAAGATTCAAATGTGATTAAGAGACTCCACCGGAATATGAGATCCCTTGAAAGATGTATGAAAGGATATCATGGGCAAAAAAAAGTACCTAAAGTTAATTTTTTTCCAAGACATTATAATTTTTGTTATTAATTACCTTTTGTCTTTCCCTAAACATGCTAAACAAATCTTTCTTCACCTACTGCATGCAAATGATGACCATGATAATATTGAATTTGTATATCCTCCTCTTATATATATATATATATATATATATATATATATATATATATATATATATATATATATATATATATATAT
>ML815853.1:78626-101626 GCA_009831015.1 Picea engelmannii | reverse complement strand
ATCGGGGCTATGGAGGCTCACTGGAAGTAGAGAGACACTAGAGAAATTCACTATGACTTGTATTCTCAACATTCTTGATGTTTCATTTCTATTATACTACCTACTTATTCCTTTCTAGCCATTTACCATGTGAATAAAATATCAATTTGAAAGGAATATGTTAATAGGAAAATGTCTCACCCCTCTTTGAATCACCATGGTCTTTTCAATATGTAGTTATGGGACCTATATTTTCTCTCTTATGATTTTTTATGATGGAGAACCCTTCCTAAAATCATGTGTAGACATCATCCTGCAAAGATTCAAGGCTTTGCCCAATGTGTCGCTATTTGTTGTGATAGATACTTCAACCCTCCATTTTCCATTTGGTCTTGCTTACCTCCCTAGAAAATGGAGCCCATTATATTTTCATCCTAAGATAAATCTTCATAAGTCTCTCTCTCCACCTCAAGATACTTAGAAAACTCATGTTTTCAACTTAAAAAAATATTCAAGACTTGGTGTTGAAATCCAATTTTGAAATCAGAGTTTCTTCCAACTCCTTCGAACAGTTAGAAGTAGTTTCTTCCAAATCCTCCAAATAGTTTAGAGGAGTTTCTTCCAACTCCTATGAACATTTCAGAGGATTTTCTTCCAAATCCTTCGAACAGTTCGGAGGAGTTAATTTTTTCTACCCCGATATGTAATGTTATCGCACAAATTAGAGGGAACTCCTCCGATGTGTTTAGAGGAGTTAACTCTAAATCCTCCTAACACATCAGAGGAGTTCCTCTGATTACTTATGATATGATCTAAGAACATTTTCTCCAACCCTCCAACCACACCGGCCCCACCTACCGCATTTAATTCCAAAAGGTCGTTGGCTATATAAGTGGAATGGGGGTGGTGTTAGTGTTATCCAACCGCTAGCAATCAAGTAAAGAGACTCTAGGTAAAAATGCACCAAGATATTTCGTTGAAGCTTGTTGGGACACAGGGGAATACCCAGGGTTCAACGCTACAACAGTGCATGAATAAAACCCTAACTATCGTCCCTTTCGGCAACACCTGCAAAGCAGGTGAAGTCTCACCCGAGGTGGAGGAAGGGGTGGTTGCAAGACTCAAGTGTCTACAACCTTAGTTGGGACACAAATCTATGATTATAATACTTGACAAATCACTTAGCACCGACAATTCATCAATATTCAACCACTGGTCTATTGCATGGATAGAATAGAGCATCACATCATTCAAACTGATCTAATGTATGTAAGCACTTAGCATAAGAAAATAGATCAGATCTAGCAGATTAAGCACTAAGCACATTCATATAGGTAAGATCTAACATTCTCATATATCATTAGCACTAAGCATAAGAATATCTATCTAATCATCTGAAAACACTTAGCAAAAGAAGACATAAACATATCGCAGCAAAGCAAAAAGCAGAACAACACAGTGTTTACATGGTTCACCCCCACCCTGGGGCTACGTCCACCAACTCTTCTTATTTATTGTCTTCAGTCAATTGGTTACATGCACAGAGCCTCAAAACACTACTCCACCTAGGACATGAGATCTACGCAACTTGATAGATCTTCCTTCCCCGAGTAGATCTAAGCACACAGTCTTCCTCAACTTCTTACAATGACTTGCACTTAGATTTTCAAGTCTCACATAGGCACAAATCACCTACAATCCTTTGATCACATAGATATAGCACTTAGCTCATCAAACTATCAGTTCGATCCTTCTTACAATTCTTAGACTTCTATTTATACATGAAAAAATAGGCATAATCATGGGTAAACCCATGGGCCGACATCCCAATCCCATTACATAATCCAAAAAACACAAAAAGGACCCAAAAGTGGGTCGGGATCCCATGATCTCCTCTTTGTCTTGTGCTCCTCCTTCGACATGCTGTTGAAGTCCCAAAATAGGTCAACATGACCAAGAATATCCCAAAACTTGGTCAAGGGCCAATAGACCCCCAACACTCACCTGTGAATCGTCCCGAGTCACTCTGGTCTAACTAGTTCTGCTTCAAATTCTTCAAGCTTGGCTTGAGCTACTTCGACCTGTTGTTGTACTACAACCTCTTATTCAGTGAACTCCTGGATCACTGCATCATTCATGGGCCCTTCTAGGTGTTGTTCTATTTTGATGGCAGCCTGTTCTAGCTCTGCTCCTCGGATTTCAACTTCTATGAATAATTGGTAGGCGTTATCTTGTACTGGTTGAAGTCGTTGAGTAACTTCCTTCACTCTACTTTCAATTGTATGGATCTGCTGCTGGGCGGTGCATTTCTCCTGAGACCACTTCATTATTTCCATGGTCGACAAGGCCTTCAGTTGCGCCTGTAGTTTGTCTGTGTGCTTCTTTTCTTCCTGGAGCTATGACTCCAGTGTTTGTAATTCTGGATTCTCATTGATGTTCTTGTATGTTTGGGCGCTACGGTTACTCAACTTATTGCACTCCAAGGCAAGATATTTTAGTCTTTCAACTGCATTGTGGGCAGTTTATTCCCTTTGGTCTCTTACATATTGATGGGTATCAGGCACAGTATGGAGGTCCAAGTCTGCTATGCATTGCTGGAGCTGTTGGATTACTTCTTCAAGTTATGCCACCCACTGTGGAACTTGCTCTTCGGTCTTTACTTCTACGACTATCACAGAGAAAAGTGCTCTGTGAACTATTTCCTTTACGTCGAGTTGCTTTGCGAGCAACTATTCCTTGATTTGCTACATATTTTATTTTTCTTCATCCCACTTCGCTTACAGAGAAATATTTTCCCATTCTACAGTATTGCATTGTTCTACAAGGTCTCCCTGTACTTGTGCCAAATCCTCGTTGGCTTGCATTGTTTCTTCTTGATCTCGTTGAAGGCGAGCTTCGGCTGTATCAGTGATTCGATGGAGTTGAGATGGCTCATATCCTAGTTCTAGTGTTCTTGCTGACAGAGGCATAGTGGAGATTGTGTGGCTGGATTGTAGTGCATGTTGCACCCCTTGGAGCTCGTCCTTAATCCGATTGAACACCTCCTCCTGCTTAGCTTCTTGCTTCTCTGATATCTCCAACGAAGCATCATCCAGGGCTGCTATGATGAAATCGAAGTCATAGAAGGTGAGGGTAGTATGCATTTTGGTCATGGTTTCTTTCACTTTCTTCTGGAAGGAGGGTTTCAGAGGGGAAACCTTCCTTTTCTTTGAGGGGTCTTCCTCATCTCTAGGTGGTGTTACCTCACCTTTCTTCTATTCATATTTTGTGCCATTTATCTCTTCACCATCACCTTCTTGCTCTAGTGATATGGAATCATTATTTACTGAGGTACTATCTATATCCTAAACCTCTTCAGTCTTCTTTGTCTTGCTAGGTCCAGGTGTATCCTGTGCAGTTTTTGGGTTGTCTACGTTGGATATCATTGTAGGGTCTGCTGGAATAAGGAGGTCCACTGACCATTCCTTGGTGATCTCTTCTAGGTCTTCCTCCGCCAACTTGTAGTATGACTGCAGTTATTGTTTATGTCCATCTGCACGCGATGTGATGTAAATAAAATGTCGATCAACATTGAACTTCATCAAAGGCCAAAACCTGTGTAAAGTGTTTGGGGTCATACGAGGCTCGGACTGGATGGACATCTTTAGTTGATTGTAGTATGTGTGGAACAAAAAATTTGACTTCCATTGCTTATTCATGTCACTAGAGTACCATAGTGTACTGAGCTTTGTGGCTAGAGGTTTAAAGGGCTCGATGTCTAGGAAGGTCACACCTTCTGACATCTCCCAGGAAGTGAAAGCAATCAAGATCAATAGCCAACTGAATTAAATTAATACCCTTGATCTTGGGCTTCTCTGCAATCGATTTCTAATTGTTTCACCAGGTACTTCACCTAATTCCTTTGTAAGCCCTTCACTCACTTCCCTATGAGGTCGACTAGAAAATGAGTGACTTGGGTTGATCGGTTCTTTCATACTAACTTTCCTACGATCAACTGACATTCGAGGTGCACTGTGACACTCTGGATAGAAGCTACCTTGTAGCCTTGCATTCCCTTTTTGATATCTTCGTAGGTGTCCTTGATCCTTTGTGCTAGAGTGCAATCCATGATTTTTCTGGGATAGAAATCCTATCAGTCAGGGCCTTGCATACTCAGCCCTGTGATCTGATTGATCAATGTCAGATCCACTATGATACAGTGGTTTAACCACAAGTATCCACCATGGTAACAGGACAATATCATCTTGACGCATGCCTTCACGGTGTCTTCCAAAGTGAGGAATCTTCATGATGTTGAGCAGTGTGGACTACGTGAGGTTATGGGTCCATTACTAAGGTATGATCTTTGAGTTCTTCCCCTTTGTTCTAGTCAGGTACTTATGTGGGTCGAGAATTCTATAGACCTTCTTGTCATCGAGGTTGAAGTTGCTAAACTTCAACTCTGTAATCCTATCTTGGTCTGTGTGAATTGCGCATATCCCCTTCGGGAGGTACCCAGTGACTAAGGCGTACTCAAAAACTTTGGGCACACTGTGTCGATTTATTGCACCACTTAGAGGTGGTAGACAGGTGGGTAATATACTCATAATCGAATTAGCATTCACAAGATCATCCCTATTTTTAGTTCGCTTCTCATCTAATGGTCGGGATGGTCCAACTCCACTAGCAGTTGATGGAGAGGCTGGCAGTCCTCTCATGGATGATTCTTGTACACCTATGGATAATCCTCTTTCTGGCATGACTCTCTCAATCATCAAGTTGAAGAGTACTTTGGTGACTGATTCTTCAACTGCAGTGAGCTCATCAAACATACGCGCTTGGGACTAATTAGATTGGGTTCAATATTAACTCAAATATTGTACTAGAATAAACAACAAGAGTGCAATGATCACTGTATATAATTCACTTTGTCTGCGACCTCAAACTCTTGGGTAGCAAAAGCATTCTTTGTGCATGGTGCGACAGGATAAATAGGCAACTCGGAAAAGTTTCACTTGCAATGAGTATGAAGCCTCATTAACTCTTGTTATGTCCATTGTGGCATGGTCCAGCGGTCTGGTGTTGAACCATAAATTATTTCTGACATGTTTAGAGTGGTATTCGAATGGATATAATCTTTCCAATGTCCATATTGCTTCGCCACGGAAAAGTGTCATGTGTCGATGTTCTAATATCTTAGCAAAGCTCTAATTCTGCAAATTCTCCTTTTGCGAAGTTCCCTCTGGATCCTTCTGTAACTTTTCAATCTTAGCCCTCTTCTTACTTAGCTTTCTGGCCTTCTTTCCAATGATCTTCGTATCAGTATTCATTTTTCCATTCTGATTCTTATCTTCTTTGGACATAGTCACTGCACGTTGTTGATATTATCTCCTAGGATTCATGTTTAATATCTCTTCTTTATCTGGGATAGGTACTTCAGTCTTTTGTGAGTCTTCTAATCTTCTTGCAGCTTCAACATCTAGGTCTCTAGTGTTAAGTAGCTTCGATCTGTTCTCCTATTCTTAAATCAAGTGTGCGATCCTTCTGGTCATGAAATATTTTAACTCTTGTTTCTTCTATTCCAAAGCTTCTTTTGCTTCCTTCCTTCTGGCTTGATCTCTATCGATCCAATTTTTTCCTAGTAACATGGTAAACAAGTCGTTGTCCTCAATAAATCTAATAATCTCAAAATATTCTTCTGTCGAAGTACCATTTTCATTCATAGGTATCTGAGCGAGCCTCCCGCACAAGTTTATCAGTTTTCCTTTAAATAACCCTATCCCTCCTAGTGAAGGAATCATAGCAGGCTTCCCTATAACTTCCCAAGTTCTCTATGTCATGATATTCACCTGTGTTTCCTCATCTAGAACATAGTCAATGTCGAAGTCTCCTATTCTTTCTTCGATGCATTCTTTTTCTTTAAAGATCTCTGGTAATCTAACATGTCGGTGGTCATTCAAGGTTTCTCTCATTTGTAGCAATGATTTCTCTGATTCTTTTCGGGGTTTTTCCATAGCCTTTGGATCTATATTAGGGTTTTCTTGATTCATATTCATTCCTTTAAGCTTGGTAATCATTCTAGGGTGATCCAACACTTAATGGTCCATATATTTGCAACAAAGACAACTAGGTCTTCTCCTAGGGCACTCCTTGGCAAGATGTCTCGGTTTTCTACAACTGTAACAGAGGGTTACTCCTCTTTTTCTTTTAAATCATCCCCAGCCTTTTTTGTACTGTGCACTGGGATCATGGTAGCTAACCTGCAAAAACTTCTTTCTAGGATCCTGCATCCATGTGTTAGTCCAAACATTCTTTCTATGCATAGGTATAACATATCTTTCACTATTCTTATCATATTTATTCGTATCAAATCTTCTTTCATCTATTATTTCCCTAGTTTTCAAGATAGGACAGAATCTATTAACCATACCTAGATCCATACTCTAGAAACAAAAAAAATTCACTAATCTTACTTCTATAGAGCACAAATCTTTTAGATCTAGAACTTTTCCATTATTCTTACCTTTATCAGAGAACATAGCTTACAAATCTTACCTCTTTTTAATCAAGAATACTCACTTTTACCTTTCTTAGGGCACAAAGCTTCTGGATCATACCTCTTTTCTTCAGATTGGACTTCTCTTCCTCAAATCTGACCTCTTTTCTTCATATCGGACTTATTTTCCTTAGCACAGAGCTTCTTAGGTCAAGTAGAATGTTGTGCACTAGGGAAACAGATCTACGCACAGATCTTTCACAGTTTCAGGATGGATCTTTGCACAAAGATTCTCCTTTCTTAGTTCCCAGCAATCACAGTTTCAAGTCCCAAAAATAGAACCATTTGTTGGGACATAGGGGTAGAACCAAGGTTCAACGCTACAACAGCACACCAACAAAACCCTAACTACTGGCCCTTTAGGAAACACCTATGAAGCAGGTGAAGTCTCACCTAAGGTAGAGGTAGGGGTGGTTGCAAGACTCAAGTATCTGCAACCTTAGCTGGGACATAGATCTATGATTATAATACTTGACAAAGCACTTAGCACCGACAGTTCATCAATATTCAACCACTAGTCTACTGCGTGAATAGAACAGAGCATCGCATCATTGAAATTGATATAATGTATGTAAGCACTTAGCATAAGTAAATAGATCAGATCTAGAAGATTAAGCACTAAGCACATTCATATAGTTCATATCTAACATTCTCATATATCATTAGCACTAAGCATAAGAAGATCTATCTAATCATCTCAAAGTACTTAGCAAAACAAGACATAAACATATCGCAGAAAAGAACAAATCAGAACAACACAATGTTCATGTGGTTCACCGCCACCCTAGGGCTATGTCCACCAACTCTTCTTCTTTATTTTCTTCAGTCAATTGGTTACATGCACAGAGCCTCAAAACCCTACTCCGCCTAGGATAGGAGATCTGCGCAGCTCACTAGATCCTCCTTCCCCAAGTACATCTAAGAACACAATCTTCCTCAACTTCTTACAATGACTTGCACTCAGCTCTCCAAGTACCACATAGGCACAAAGAACTTACAATCCTCTGATCACATAGATCTAGCACTTATATAATCAACCTATCGGTCTGCTCCTTCTTACAATTCCTAGACTTCTATTTATACATTACAAAATAGTCCTAAGCATGGGTAAACCCATGGGTCGACATCCCAATCCCATTACATAATCTCAAAAACCCAAAAAGGACCCAAAAGTGGGCCAAGATCCTGTGATATCCTCTTTGTCTTGTGCTCCTCCTTCGACATGCTGTCGAAGTCCCAAAATAGGTCAACATGACCAAGAATCTCCCAAAACTTGGTCAAGGGCCAACAAAGCTCTGACATATCCCTACCCACCATGTGGAATAAAGTTCCAGGTAAGGGAATATTTCATATTCCTTGTTTAAGGTTAGGGTTAAGTCTCCAGTCAATTTCTTATCTTTTTCTTTGTTCAAATCCCCAGTTGGATANNGTTGTCTTACCTATCACTAATCCTTAAAAAATGTATGGTCAACCCTTTTCTTTTCAACAATCCTTCTTTACTTCCCTACAATCAATTTTTTCAATCCATAATACTTGATCTAAGCACATAGGCTTAGATTGGAAAGGTTCTAGGGACTTCGAAACCTCTAAATCCTTTTCTTTTTCACCCCTGAAATCACCATTTTTTCGCTCGCAAAAAATCCCTAGTTTTTAAGGATCATAATCTTTTAAACTAACTCCTCCGAACACATCGGAGGATTTATTACTAA
Organism: Picea engelmannii; assembly: GCA_009831015.1. Classification (NCBI taxonomy): domain Eukaryota; kingdom Viridiplantae; phylum Streptophyta; class Pinopsida; order Pinales; family Pinaceae; genus Picea; species Picea engelmannii. Next base: position 93,403 of record ML815853.1, on the reverse strand, counting down.
CTCCTCCAATGAATTCAAGAGAGTTGGATTCTTTTCCTCCAATAAACTTGGAGTACATGGAAATTGAAATAACTCCTCTAACCATATTGGAGGAGTTACTCTCAATTCCTCCGATATGATTGGAGGATTTACTTTCAATTTCTCTAATCTTATGGAAAATCCCTTCGATGATCGATTGTAAGAGTTAGGATCAAATCTTCTGACCTCATTGGAGGATTTCTTACTAACTCCTTCGATGTGATCGAAGGAGTTGTTGTTAACTCTTTATATCACCACTTTTTCAATCTTCTTCCACTTCATCGGAGCAGTTAATAATAACTTCTCAGATCTATATCGGAGAAGTTATTTCCGTGGCCTTTGATTTATATTTCCAGGCTTGACATCTAACCTTTTGCCTCCATTATTTTTCAATGTGATTAAGCATGGTTTACTTTCAATCTTTCAACTGCAATTAAATTGGTATTTCACATCTTGTTATTATGCCCTAAAGTTATCTTTTCGACAGGCACAAACATGTCACTAAGAAATAAGATGTTGGGAAAAGTGTTTGGAGTTGAGCCCTATGGAAACTCCCAACAAGTAGAAGGGGTTGAATTATTCAAGGCTATATATGATGATTCGACTGGACTTATAGAAAAATATGTTTGAGAAGTCAAATTTCTCTACATAAGCGGAGGAGCCAGATGAACTCTACAAATTTAGGAATATTAGAAAATTAGGAATCTTCAGGGTGGAAACACACCCAATGGTCTTCCCATGCACAGATTCCATTTCATGGATTTTGAAGAACGTTTATATAAATAATCAATATGCCTGCAATGCACAAAATGAACCTATTGCTCCATTTCAACCAAAACTTATAGCCAAGTGATATCACATCAAAGAAGGTAATAAAAGTATGGATAACAAGCTCCTTAGTGAATTTGAATACATGCAAAAAGAATTGTTTCCCAAATGGTATAGGGCGGACAAGATATTCAAGTACAGGCCAAAGAGTCGGTACCTAATGACTAACTTAAGAAGGACATATTAGTATTGTTAGACATACTGTCATTGTTTTCAACAGCCAATGACGCAGATGAAGCTTAGAAGGGAAAACACATTGCAGAAACATGATCAAGATCGAAATCTCCACAGGACAAACTAGGACCATTGGATACGCAAGCGCAAGATCAAGGGAAGGGATTGATTGTGAAGCGTGAAGAGAGAATTAAACAATGCCTTAATTCCAATCCTGTAATTAGTCTAGACCAAGAGATTACAAAACAAGGACCTTTGGAGGACTGATCAATGATCAGATCAAGTCATGACCATTGGATATGAAAGTGTCAGATCAAGGGTAATGATTGATTGTAGAGCACGAAGGGAGAATTAAAGAATTCATTAATTCCAATCTCGTAATTAGTCTAGACCATCGATCGTCACCCACCAATAGATCTATGGTTGGCATCAATTCCACTACCAAATGAGCAGTTTCCATTTCATAACTCGACAATAGTTGTAAACATCATGCTAATGAGGACCCCACAATAATACCTGATCATTGATATGCTCCAAGATCATTTTCAACCATTGGACCAAGTTGAGTAGAAGGACAAAGTAAGTCATGGACCATAGATCATGGAAGTGAAGTACGCATGGTCAACCTAGCATTGACCATTTCGGGTAAAATTGACCAAAGGAATTTTATCCAAATCTGAAGTTTCAAAGTAAACGTGAGTCGTCAAATTGTAGGCAACTTTTTGGGAAAAAGAGGAGTTGTTGGATTTAAACCAAGGCAAAGTAGCACTACAGATAGATCAATCCATCGAAAAATCATGATCAACGAACAACATTCACTTCGGGTTAAAAGTTGTGAGGAGGTTACAGTTCAGGTAATCTCACTTCGGGTAAAATGAGAAGTAATAAAGATGAAGGTCAGAGCCCTGAAGTCCCGAAGTAAATGAGGACCATCGAATCTGGACAATACATGATGATCATTGGATCAAAATAGTGGTCAAACTTTGGCATGGACCACTTCGAGAGAAAAGGGTTGAGAACAAGTAAGATCACCCAAAGGTCGAAGTCTCAAAGTGGATATGAGTCATCCGATATGAAGAACACTTCAGGAAATATCTCAACCGTCAGATCAAGGAAAGTAGAAAGATAGGATAAGAAAGGCAAATGCCTCAGATCCCAAATACCTAAATTCTCGATAGTCATTGGATTGAGTTAATCCTTTTCAGGTTAAAGAAGGACTGCTAGATCCAGGAGAAGAACATGTTCCACATGAGGAGATCCACGTCAAAAAGTGGCATCATCAAGTTACGTCACTATGAGATTTTTTACTTTGGAAGTTTCACCACCAACAAATACCTAAAGTCCCGAAGTTCCGAAGTAAATGAGAACCATCCATCTCATCTTAAATGTGATCATTGATTTTGATAAGTGATCAATCACTTGTTTGGATTAGCGCCTGGTCACCACTTGAGGTCGTAGGGAATAAAGAAACAAAGGGTGAAAGAAGAGGAAATCCTTAAATTAATAATCTAGTGGTCCTGCGTCTATGGTCACATGTAAATGGTTTGAAGGAAGTGCCTCTACAAAAACTTATTTATGAAATACCTGTGATCGATTAATCAAGTCTATCCATACCTATGATAGATTAAATGAAATCGATCCATACCTGTGATCGATTAATGAAAAGAATTTTCATTAAATTGAAAAGGCTTCTTGATAATATTTGAATAAAGTAAAACAAGCGAGATTATTGTTAATGAAGAGGTGTGATGGTCCAAAACAAAGGGACACAATGTTTCATATCTCACACCAGTTGGAAGAGTATATAATCAAGAAAGAGTGGTGAGAAGAAGGTGCCTCTGCAGTCCACAGCAGAAGATCAAATGTAGAAGAAAATTCCAAGAAGAAAAGTTGAAGATACTAATGTAGTGAGGGTGGAAGAGAGGAGCATGGAAGGCTTCATATCCTTACTAAGATAATTGTAAAAGATAAGGGATTTGGTGCTTCCTAGGGTTGGTGCCCTAAATACAAAGGAGTTGGTGCTTCCTAGGGTTGGTGCCCTAAATACAAGGGAGTTGGCGCTTCCTAGGGTTGGTGCCCTAAAGACGAGGGAGTTGGTGCTTCCTAGGGTTGGTGCCCTGAAGAAGGGGATCTGTGTCTCCTAGAGTTGGTTCTCTAAATAGGATTGGTGTCCTTCACTATCTTTAGAAACCTTTTTAATTGATGTTAAATATATTTATATAATTGATTTTGCATACAATTAATTGTTTATTCATTGTGGTAATCAATAAAATATAAAAAGTAATTGCTAATTGTTAAAACGGATAATACCGATTCACCCCCCCTCTTATTATTCCAACAATTGGTATAAGATTTGGTGCCTTCAGTACATTCTAACAACTAGAAGGTACATCCCAAAGATGGATAAACAAGAAGGAATTTCTTACAACAAAGCACCATTGTTCAATGGAGGAGGTTATGCTCTATGGAAAATAAGAATGAAAAACTTTATGTTGTCTCTTGGTTTTGATATCTGGAAATATGTTGTATATGGTTACATTGCACCAAATACTCCACCCAAAGACGTTGCAGAAAAGAAAATCTGTAATGACAACTCAAGAGAAGTTAATGGAATTCTAGCAGGGTTGACTAATTCTATATGTGTGAAGGCTATGCATTGTAAATCAACCAAAGAAATCTGGGACAAGTTGTAGGTTGTATATGAAGGATATGACAAAGTCAAGGAAGCCAAACTACATACCTATAGAACTCAGTTTGAAAATATGAAAATGAAAGAAGAAGAAAATATTGTTGAATACTTTCATAGGGTAGATGAAGTGGTTAACTCAATCAGAGCGGCAAGAAAATAAATTACAGATAAACCTATTGAGAAAAAAATACTAAGGTCATTACCTATGAGATATGATGCAAAGATTTCTACAATTGAAGATAGATCTGATCTAAGCACACCCACAGTTGATCAGCTTCATGGAATTTTTACAGCATATGAAATGAGTACAATGAATGATAAATCAACAAAAGATGAAACAACCTTTAAAGCATCTAAGATAAAGATGAGGCAGGAGAAAAAAACCAATGATAAGTCATCAGATATATCAGATGTAGAAGAGGCCAACATTATAAAGAAACACCAGAAAGGATTTGGAAAATATAAAAGAAAATTACCTTTCAAATGTTTCAACTGTGGCAGAATTGGACACTTTGCTAACAAATGTCCCTATCCCAAGCAGGAGGAAAATGATGAAAAAGTTCACAACCAGAAAAACCAATACAAGAAGAAATTTTATAATAAAAAGAAAATCTTCTACTCCAAAGAAGACAACAACTCTTCAGACATGAGTGAATATGAAAATTTAGAGATTTTGTTTATGTGAATGAAAACTCAAGATGATAAGCATTCATAAGATGAAGAATAAATCCTTAGTGTAATTGAAGAACTAGGAAAAACTATAAAACAAAATAGGGTACTAAGAAGAGAAATTCTAGAGATTAAATAAGCTATTAAATCAAGAAAGAGGGAAGTTTCCAAAACCATCAAGGAGTCAGAACATACCATCAGTTATTTGAAGTCCCAGCTCCTGGAAGATAATAAAACTGAAGAAATCATTCTAAACAAAATTAATGATAAAAACAAGTATGTGAGAAACTAGAAGTTGAGATTAAGCTACAAAAAAGTGAAATTGAGAAAGTAAAGAAAGGATCACAATTTGAAAATAGTTCAAGGATATTGAATGAAATTATCAGTAGTCAAAGGTCACCAAATAACAAGATTGTTTTGGGATATACTCAAGACTCAACTTCTGCATCATAAGGATCTATCAAAAAACCAATTAGGTACACATATGCTCTGAAAAGCTCATTTAGAAAAGAAGATAATGAGGAAAATATGAAACCATTGAAAACTGTTACACATAAACATAAATCAACACTCTCCACCGGAGTAAAATATGACCAAAAGAAATTCATCAGAAGAAATACCCCTAAATATTTTTTTATTGGATATTGTTACTCTTGCAATAATTTTGGACACAAGGCAGTACACTACAAATATTATGGACAATACAATAATAGAAATTTCCAAAGAGATAAGAAGAACAAGTAAAATAAAGAAAAGAGAAACTATAACTCATTTTCTCCTTTGCAAGATTTCAATAGTGAATGCCAAAAATGCAATAACTATGGTCATAAAACAAGTGGTTGTAGATTGCCAAAATATGATAAAAAGACAAATATTCCACATAATAAAAAAGAATGGAGGAAAAATCAAACAAAGTGCAATGTAGCAATATATGCAAGAAATCAAGAGTGTCAGTGGTATATAGACAATGGACGTTCCAAACACATGATTGGAGATCAAAGTAAATTTCTCAAGTTAAATAAAAAAAGGAAAAGGAAAAGTAACTTTTGGAGATAATATGTCAGCCAAGATACTGGGAAAAGGCATTGTTAGTTTAGGAAATAATAAAACCAAAGAAAAAGATGTTCTTTTGGTAGAAAATTTCAAACCAAATTTTCTAAGTGTAAGTCAAAACTGTGATCAGGGTCGCATACTTACTTTTGACTCTCAGAAATGTGAAATCAGAAAAAAGGACACTAGAAAACTGAGTGGCAGTTGCACCAAGAACATCTAGTAATGTGTACATCTTTGATATAGAAGAAGAAGAAAAATGTTTCTTAAGCCAAGTAGTTGAAAGTTGGCTATGGCATAGAAGGTTGGGACATTTAAGATTTGACAACTTGATTAAAGCCAATGAAAAATAAGTAGTTAGGGAACTGCCAAAAGTGATTAAACCTTCAGACCCTATTTGTAAACATTGTCAAATAGGAAAGAAAACAAGAGTTAGGTTCAAAACAAAAGAGAATTCCATAACTAAACCATTAGATATTATTCACACATATCTATGTGGACCTACCAGAACCAAAAGAACTTATGGTGAACATTATTTTATGTTGATTGTTGATGATTAGATAAGACTAACCTGGGTTTTATTTTTAAAAGAAAAATCAGAAGCCTTTGAGAAATTTAAAATATATAAAGCTCTTGTAGAAAATGAAAAAGATCTAAAAATTAAGTGTCTAAGATCAAAAAATGGAGGACATTTCACCTCTAAAGAATTCACTCAATTGTGTGAAAACCATGGTATCAAAATACAACTTTCATCGCCAAGGACTCCTCAACAAAATGGAGTAGTAGAAAGGAAAAATAGAACAGTTCAAGAAGTTGCAAGAACTATGATAAATGAAGCCAAACTTCCAGAAACATTTTGGAGAGATGCAATCCACACATCAATTCACATACTTAATAGAGCTCAGTTTAGACCCAATCATGACAAAACCCCTTATGAACTATGGTTTGGGAGGCCAGCCTCTGTAAAATAATTTAGAATTTTTGGAAGTAAATGTTACACAAAGAATTATGAAGATAACCTAGGAAAGTTTGATCCAAGATATGATGAATGAATATTCTTATGATACTCGTCAAATAAAAAGGCATACAGATGTTATAATCTAAGACTACTAAAAATAGTGGAAAGTGAAAATGTAAAAATAGATGATCTAATAAAGGGCATATCCCAAGGCTTTGATAAAAAATCTCAACAAAAAGATGATGATATAAAATCTCAACAAAAGGATGATGATGTAGAATCTCAAAAATAAGATGATGATGAAACCCAAGAAAATGAACCTCACACTGATGAACAAGACAATGAAGAAACACCCTTTCTAATAGATCCATCAAAGAGAGTTCAGAAGAATCATCCTGAAAGCCAGATCATTAAAGATAAAAGTACATGAGTGGAAACAAGAAGGAAACTAGCCTTTAACTCAGAACAAGCAATGTTATCCCTAATTGAACCTAAATCAGTTAAAGAAGCTGTCAAAAGTAAAGATTGGATAAAATCAATGAATGAAGAACTAGATCAAATAGAAAATAATCAGACTTGGGAACTAGTTCCAAGACCCAAGAACAAAAATGTGATAGGAACTAAGTGGATCTTCAAGAAAAAATTAAATGAGAATGGGGAAATTATGAAGAACAAAGCCAGATTAGTATGCAAAGTATATTCCTAAGTAGAAGGTATTGATTTTGAAGAAACTTTTGCTCCAGTAGGAAGAATTGAGGCAATCAAAATGTTCCTAGAATTCACATGTTTCATAAATTTCAAAATTTATCAAATGGGTGTCAAAACATCCTTCCTTAATGGAACACTAGAATAAAAAGTTTATGTTGAGCAACCAGAAGGTTTCATGTTATCATAAAACCAGATCTATGTGTGAAAATTGAAAAAGGCTATGTATGGTCTTAAACAAGCCCCCATAGCATGGTTCTCTAGGCTTGATCAATATCTACAAAAACAGGGATACAAGAGAGGGACTACTAAAAACAACTTATATATAAAAATTGAGGATAAAAACATGATTGTTGTGGTAGTATAAGTAGATGGCATCATATTTGGGAGTAATCTCACTACACTAAGTAGAAAATTTGCAACCAAAATGCAAGAAGAGTTTGAAATGTCTATGCTCATAGAACTATCATTCTTCTTAGGTTTACAAGTAAATCAAACATAAAATGGATATTTGTTTCTAAAACCAAATGTATCAAGGAAATGCTGAATAAATTCCAAATGGAATATAGTAAACCTATGGGTACTCCAATGGTTACTTGATGTAAACTAAATCTACAATATGACTCACCAAAAGTAGACCAAACGATGTATATATCTATGGTTGGAATTTTGCTCTATTCAACAACAAGAATACCTGACATCATGTAGGTTTTAGGACTCGTGGGGATATTTCAATCTGCACCTAAAGAAACCCACTTAAAATTAGTAAAAATAATATTCAAATACCTTCAAGGCACCCTAGAACTAGGCTTATGGTATCCAAAAGATAAATACTTCAATCGAACCACATATACTGATGCAGATTGGGTAGGTAGAATAGATGATAGGAAAAGCACCAATGGAAGAGCATTTTTCTTAGGAAAAATTACGGTAGCATGGTCAAGAAGGAAACAAACATCCACATCACTCTCTAAAGCAAAGGCATAATACATTGATGTTGCATCCTATTGCACACTAGTTCTTTGGATGGAGAAAACTCTAGAAGACCTACAAATAAAATATAATGATCATATTACTATTAACTATGACAACACTAGTGCCATAAGTATCTCTAAAAATCTAGTCTTGCATTCCAAAACCAAACATATACCAATTAAATACCATTTCCTAAGAGATCAAGTCACCCAAAAAATAGTTAAAATAATATATCTAGACACCAAAGAATAGATTGCAGACATTTTCACAAAACCTCTGCCCAGGAGTACTTTTGAAAATCTCCGACATAAATTAGGAGTAATTCAAAAACCTCATTAAAAATCAATTGGTCAAGGGGAGCATTACCATTGGGGGAGAAACCCTTTTCCATTGATGTCAAAGGGGGAGAGTAACTTCATAGAGAAAAACATCATCACAGGGGGAGTTTATATGAAGTAAGAGTGTTGCCCTCAATGAAAAAGGGGGAGATTGTTGGATATACTATCATTGATGTATTGTAATTGATGTCAATAGTCGATGACACACATGAATCTTAGAAGGGAAAATGCATTGTATAAATGTGATCAGGATCGAAATCCCCACAAGACAAACCATGACCGTTGGATACGCAAGCGCCAAATCAAGGGCAGGGATTGATTGAGGAGCGTGAAGGGAGAATTAAACAACGTGTTAATGCCAATCCCACAATTAGTCTAGACCATTAGATTACAAAAGAAGGATCGTTGGAGGACTGGTCAATGATCAGATCAATTCATGACCATTGGATATGCAAGTGCCAAATCAAGGGTAGGGATTGATTAGGGAGCGCGAAGGAATGGATCTAGACCATCGTAGTCTATATTAAACAAAGCATTAATTCCAATCCCATAATTAGTCTAGACCATCGATATTCACTCACCAATAGATCTACAGTTGTCATCAATTACACTACCAAATAAGCAGTTTCCATTGCAGAAATCAACAATAGTTTTAAACATTGTGCTAGTGAGGACCCCACAATCATCCTTGATTGTTGATCTTCTCTGAAAGCATTCTCAACTGTTGGATCAAGTTGAGTGGAAGGACAAATTAAGTGATGTACCATAGATCATGGAAGTGACATACGCATGGTCATCTCGACATTGACCACTTCGTTTAAAATCGACCGAAGGAATTTTATCTGAAGCTGAAGTTCTAAAGTAAACATGAGTCGTCCAATCGTAGGTAAATTTTTGGGAAAAAGAAGAGACGTTGGATTTAAACCAAGAAAAAGTAGCATCACAGATAGATCAATCCATCGATCTAAAATCACTATCAATGAAAATCATTCACTTCAGATTAAAAGTTGTGAGGAATTTACACTTCGGGTAAAATGAGAAGTAGGAAAGACGAAGGCTAGAGCCCCAAAGTCCCAAAGTAAATGAGGACCATCGGATCTGGACAATACATGATGATCGTTGGATTAGAATAGTGGTCAAACTTTGGTGCTGACCACTTTGGGAGAAAAGGTTTGAGAACAAGTAAGATCACCCGAAGGCCGAAGTCCCAAAGTGGACATGATTCGTCTGATCTGAAGAACAGTTCGGGAAATATCCTAATCGTCGAATCAAGGAAAGTAGAAGGATAGGATATGAAAGGAAAAGGCCTCAGATCTTGAATACCCGAATTCTCGATAATCGTTGGATTGATTTAATCCTTTTCAGGTTAAATAAGGACCATTAGATCCATGAGAATACCATGTGCCACATGCGGAGATCCATGTCAACAAGTGACATCAACAAGTTACGTCACTCTGAAAGTTTTTACTTCAGAAATTTCACCACCAACAAATACCTGAAGTCCCGAAGTTTTGAAGTAAATGAGAACCTTCCATCTCATCATAAACGTTATCATTGATTTTGATAAGTGATCAAGCACTCTCTTGTCTTAGCACCTGGTCACCACCTGAGGTTGTATGGAATAAAGAAACAAAGGGAAAAAGAATAGGCACCGCTTAAATTAATAAGTCTGTGGTCCTGTGCCTTTGGTCATATGTAAATGGTTTGAAGGAAGTGCCTCTACAAAATTTCATTTATGCAATACCTGTGATCGATTAAATGAAATTGATCCATACCTGTGATCGATTAAATTAAATTGATCCATACCTGTGATCGATTAATGAAAACCATTTTCATTAAATTGAAAAGGCTTCTCAATAATATTTGAATAAAAAAAAAAAAAACAAGATTATTGTTAATGAAGAGGTGTGATGGTCCAAAACAAAGGGACACAATGTTTCATAGATCATACCAGTTGAAAGAGTATATAATCAAGAAATATTCTTGAGAAGAAGGTGTTTCTACAATCCAGATCAAAAGATTAAAAGCAGAAGCAGATTCCAAGAAGAAAAGATGAAGATACTAATGCAGTGAGGGTGGAAGGGAGGAGCATGTAAGGATTCATATCCTTACTAAGTTAATTGTAAAATATAAGGGAGTTGGTGCTTCCTATGGTTGGTGCCCTAAATAAAAGGGAGTAGGTTCTTCCTAGGGTTGGTTCCCTAAATACAATGGATTCAGTGCTTCCTAGGGTTGGTTCCCTAAAGGCAAGGGAGATGGTACTTCCTAGGGTTGGTGCCCTAAAGACGAGGAAGTTGGTGCTTCCTAGGATTGGTGCCCTGAAGAAGGGGATATTTGTATCCTAGAGTTGGTGTTCTAAAGAGGATTGGTGTCCTTCTCTATCTTTATAAACCTTGTAATTTATGTTAAATATATTTATATAATTTATTTTTCATACAATTCATTGTTAACTCATTGTGGTAATCAATAAAATATAAAAACTAATTTTTAATTGTTAAAAAGGGTAATATTGATTCACCCCCTCTCTCAATATTCCAACAAGTATTTGGTGACCATGCTATGCAGGCTATACAGGGAGCCAAACACAACTCATTTGTCCTTATCATTCATTCCCTTGGTGTATTTATGCACCGATGTAGGTGTTTCATTCAATTGGGAAGATACATTGTCTGAAAATATTATTGTTGCCATCTCCACAGTAACACAAGCACAACAATGAATGTTTCTCATTTTCCATGTGTCCTCATACCTCCTTGACATAATGTGCATAGCCCATGAGTATCCAAACATGGGTTGGATTTGGTTTCCAGACGACACCTCAATACACATCTATTGAAAAGTGCTCTGGGAGCACAAGTACCATACAAAATAGCGAATAATTTGCAAGCACTTCCTTGCTCCTTTATGTGAATTTATCTTTTTCACCCCCTTTTGTATGACATGCAAATATATAACAATCATAAGAAGGATTGGTGACTAGTATCTAATGGATGATGACAATTATATAAGGATATATGGTGCGATGAAGCCGCCTCACCTACTTCCACTATTTTTACTTGACAAGATCGTCCTCCAGGAAGTAGCGTACCAGACTATTATACATGGGGTTGGAGGAATGTTGTACAGGTTTTAGAAAGTGATAATCCCCCCGCTACCTTTATATGTTGACAAATATTTCCTTAAGAATACCAAACAAGCCCAGGCAGAGGTAGACATCTTACTCTTGTATCACTTTGGGGAAGAGATATTTAGAATACATGACCCTAGAAATATCATAAGGGAACACTTCAATAGCATCAAGATCCCTTATGAATATACTAATGAAATCTAATAATAAGAGGAAGTACATCAAAATGCCAGAACATATGACGAAGTCATTTCGAATAGGCATGGCCAACCAAAGGGAAGGATCGTTGATGAAGAAGAAATAAGAGAGGCATCCATAAAAGAGTTAGAACAAGACGAAGCTAGGAGATCTTCTCCCATATCTATCTCGAGTCATTTAGGGTCTATCGATGAGGATTAAACACAAGTATATAAAAGAAGGAGTGATAAATAAAAGGTGTTAAAAAATAGGAATGCCACAAAAAATAAATAGAAATTGGAGGTCGACAAAGAAAAATCCAAATCTGAAGATGAAATGGAAGTTGCGACAGAAAGAGAAAAGGAGTCGATAGAAGTAGAAAGAGTAGCAACAGAACTAACAGAAAAAGAGGTGAATGAAGTGACTAACAAAGTTGTTGAGGAAGAGAGGAAAAATAAAAATGCAGAAAGTAGAGGGGATGGCACACACTCCATGGACATAGATATTCTAGGTGTTAGCACTGTAACAATTGTTGTATGGAATCCAAGTATTGGGACTTAGAAAGAGGCTAAATCAGTATAGAAGTGTGATAAATTGGAATGCATGGCCACATCTAGTAGACAAGGATAATTATAGCAAAAAGGTGGAGTTGATGGGACTCGACGGGTCATAGATCATGGGCACCATAGATCAAAGGTCAGGAATCATATTGGGCCGAGAACTAGTACGAATATTAATCTTTTGAAATCAGGCAAATAAGAATACCATGGTTTCTTCTTGAGGCCATGTGGCGCCATTGGATGCATATTGAGGGTAAAAGCAGGTGAACTCGAAACCGCTCAATAACTCCCTTGAATGACGTGTCAAAGGTCATTCAACGTGTTAAATCCAAAGGTCACGTGTGGAAAGGGAAAGTTTACGGCTATTCAAATCACCTCGAGACATTTGTTTGGGTATTATTCGTTCATGTGATTCCAAGTGAGCGCCTCCAAATAAATGATCGAAAGAATCACCATTGGGAATTGATGGTCAAACGTGATAAATTGTTATCCCTATAAGGAATTTCATCAGAAACCCATGAATAGCACTCGATGGTGGCTGTTACCAAAAAAACAGTTCAGATTACTCTATTTTGGGTAATTGACGTTTCATTTCAGAGCGAGATAATCGCAAATCGAACCATTCATCCAAGTCTTGTACAGTTGAGAGAAATAGGTTCCTATTTCCGGGAAAACCAGAAGAAATGGATGATAAATGTCCATTGGCCTTCAACGAGACTGAAAATTTAAGTACTAGGATGACACTATCAGTTAATAAAAAAGAAAGGTTGGCTTCACCAATATTGGCAACCTAATTTCACACCAAATCTGCAGATGAAACAAGGTCAAGTGAAGAAATCAGATTGAATCCTATGATGAAGGATTTGATCATTAATGGGTATGCGGACAGACACCACATGCAATATGGAAAGAGTAAAAGTAGCAAGTGATGGAAGAAGGAGACTAAAGATGAAATGGTCGAAGGTACTAGAGAAAACCAACATGTTTGGCTTGATACTTTAAAAGAAGAAATTGCAAACCTGAAATAAATGGAAATCTAAATTATGTATGTCCAAAACAATATGTGATGATCCAGACAAGTGGCATTCATCTTAAAAATATCAAATATGTCAGTTTTTTATTATAACGCTCCCTAAGAAGTAGGAGTTCAGTTCTTGTACGTTACTCCCTCTATGACTAATATCTATTTTTAGAATTTTGGGGAAGATGATATGTTTTGGGTCTCATATGTAATTTATCTATATACACTATTAAAAAGATAAATGAATGGTTGGAATTAGCAGAGAGGGGTCTGCCCTCGTAGCAGGAGAACTTTGTAATTTCTTATGAATTTTAATATAAGCAGATAAGTTGTTCTTAGATAGCCGAGATTCATCATGGTGTTGATGTTCAATATGTTTTCCTGTATTTCGTATTCATGAATGTGTTTTTGTTGCTAGTAATAATCCTTAAGTAACAGAAGGAATTCATCCTGTTGGTGCCCCTTCTCACATCGATTATACATGTTAAGTGTTTATTGGTTTTTGGTTCATAATTCACTCGTGATTGGTGCTCTTCTCGTAGTAGCCAGCCTTCATGTTTCTTCTTCTAAATCTATCCCAAGATATTCATCCTCTATAAGATTCCTTTTGTTGATAGTGGTATTTCCTTTCTTTCCTCTACCATCTCATATTACTCATTTGGCTGAACATCATACCTATTTTTCCTTTGTTCCCTCTAGAAATACATAGCTTATAACTTTTCACATGTTTTCAGGAATAGACCCCATTGCCCAATGGCCTCACTTTTCTGTTTTGTCCTACCACCTTAAAATTTTACACCATGACATAATCTAACCTCTCTGCACGCATTTCCAAATATTTTGAGAATTTTAAATAGAAATGTACCCGAGAGAGCCCTCTCTAGTTGGAAGGGTCAGAATCCAACCTAAAGTTGGTTGAAACAATTACCTATGTCGTTTGTCTTTCAGCCCACCAGATTTATAGAGTGCTAACATTCTGGCATCGTTGTCGGGGACCGAAGGAGAAATCTTCCCTGGGATAAATGACAAAGCTCATATATGAGTACTAATGATGGAGAGTATTCATACACAAAAAGGTTGTATATCATTCACCTGGCGACTCCATTTTCGAGAATCTAGAATTCAAAATTTTTATGACGACTCCACTGCCTAAAGACTTAGCTTGAAGATTTTATTGGCGACTCCACTCAAGATTCAAATGTGATTAAGAGACTCCACCGGAATATGAGATCCCTTGAAAGATGTATGAAAGGATATCATGGGCAAAAAAAAGTACCTAAAGTTAATTTTTTTCCAAGACATTATAATTTTTGTTATTAATTACCTTTTGTCTTTCCCTAAACATGCTAAACAAATCTTTCTTCACCTACTGCATGCAAATGATGACCATGATAATATTGAATTTGTATATCCTCCTCTTATATATATATATATATATATATATATATATATATATATATATATATATATATATATATATATATATAT
>ML815853.1:66740-78576 GCA_009831015.1 Picea engelmannii | reverse complement strand
AAATTGATCCATACCTGTGATCGATTAATGAAAACCATTTTCATTAAATTGAAAAGGCTTCTCAATAATATTTGAATAAAAAAAAAAAAAACAAGATTATTGTTAATGAAGAGGTGTGATGGTCCAAAACAAAGGGACACAATGTTTCATAGATCATACCAGTTGAAAGAGTATATAATCAAGAAATATTCTTGAGAAGAAGGTGTTTCTACAATCCAGATCAAAAGATTAAAAGCAGAAGCAGATTCCAAGAAGAAAAGATGAAGATACTAATGCAGTGAGGGTGGAAGGGAGGAGCATGTAAGGATTCATATCCTTACTAAGTTAATTGTAAAATATAAGGGAGTTGGTGCTTCCTATGGTTGGTGCCCTAAATAAAAGGGAGTAGGTTCTTCCTAGGGTTGGTTCCCTAAATACAATGGATTCAGTGCTTCCTAGGGTTGGTTCCCTAAAGGCAAGGGAGATGGTACTTCCTAGGGTTGGTGCCCTAAAGACGAGGAAGTTGGTGCTTCCTAGGATTGGTGCCCTGAAGAAGGGGATATTTGTATCCTAGAGTTGGTGTTCTAAAGAGGATTGGTGTCCTTCTCTATCTTTATAAACCTTGTAATTTATGTTAAATATATTTATATAATTTATTTTTCATACAATTCATTGTTAACTCATTGTGGTAATCAATAAAATATAAAAACTAATTTTTAATTGTTAAAAAGGGTAATATTGATTCACCCCCTCTCTCAATATTCCAACAAGTATTTGGTGACCATGCTATGCAGGCTATACAGGGAGCCAAACACAACTCATTTGTCCTTATCATTCATTCCCTTGGTGTATTTATGCACCGATGTAGGTGTTTCATTCAATTGGGAAGATACATTGTCTGAAAATATTATTGTTGCCATCTCCACAGTAACACAAGCACAACAATGAATGTTTCTCATTTTCCATGTGTCCTCATACCTCCTTGACATAATGTGCATAGCCCATGAGTATCCAAACATGGGTTGGATTTGGTTTCCAGACGACACCTCAATACACATCTATTGAAAAGTGCTCTGGGAGCACAAGTACCATACAAAATAGCGAATAATTTGCAAGCACTTCCTTGCTCCTTTATGTGAATTTATCTTTTTCACCCCCTTTTGTATGACATGCAAATATATAACAATCATAAGAAGGATTGGTGACTAGTATCTAATGGATGATGACAATTATATAAGGATATATGGTGCGATGAAGCCGCCTCACCTACTTCCACTATTTTTACTTGACAAGATCGTCCTCCAGGAAGTAGCGTACCAGACTATTATACATGGGGTTGGAGGAATGTTGTACAGGTTTTAGAAAGTGATAATCCCCCCGCTACCTTTATATGTTGACAAATATTTCCTTAAGAATACCAAACAAGCCCAGGCAGAGGTAGACATCTTACTCTTGTATCACTTTGGGGAAGAGATATTTAGAATACATGACCCTAGAAATATCATAAGGGAACACTTCAATAGCATCAAGATCCCTTATGAATATACTAATGAAATCTAATAATAAGAGGAAGTACATCAAAATGCCAGAACATATGACGAAGTCATTTCGAATAGGCATGGCCAACCAAAGGGAAGGATCGTTGATGAAGAAGAAATAAGAGAGGCATCCATAAAAGAGTTAGAACAAGACGAAGCTAGGAGATCTTCTCCCATATCTATCTCGAGTCATTTAGGGTCTATCGATGAGGATTAAACACAAGTATATAAAAGAAGGAGTGATAAATAAAAGGTGTTAAAAAATAGGAATGCCACAAAAAATAAATAGAAATTGGAGGTCGACAAAGAAAAATCCAAATCTGAAGATGAAATGGAAGTTGCGACAGAAAGAGAAAAGGAGTCGATAGAAGTAGAAAGAGTAGCAACAGAACTAACAGAAAAAGAGGTGAATGAAGTGACTAACAAAGTTGTTGAGGAAGAGAGGAAAAATAAAAATGCAGAAAGTAGAGGGGATGGCACACACTCCATGGACATAGATATTCTAGGTGTTAGCACTGTAACAATTGTTGTATGGAATCCAAGTATTGGGACTTAGAAAGAGGCTAAATCAGTATAGAAGTGTGATAAATTGGAATGCATGGCCACATCTAGTAGACAAGGATAATTATAGCAAAAAGGTGGAGTTGATGGGACTCGACGGGTCATAGATCATGGGCACCATAGATCAAAGGTCAGGAATCATATTGGGCCGAGAACTAGTACGAATATTAATCTTTTGAAATCAGGCAAATAAGAATACCATGGTTTCTTCTTGAGGCCATGTGGCGCCATTGGATGCATATTGAGGGTAAAAGCAGGTGAACTCGAAACCGCTCAATAACTCCCTTGAATGACGTGTCAAAGGTCATTCAACGTGTTAAATCCAAAGGTCACGTGTGGAAAGGGAAAGTTTACGGCTATTCAAATCACCTCGAGACATTTGTTTGGGTATTATTCGTTCATGTGATTCCAAGTGAGCGCCTCCAAATAAATGATCGAAAGAATCACCATTGGGAATTGATGGTCAAACGTGATAAATTGTTATCCCTATAAGGAATTTCATCAGAAACCCATGAATAGCACTCGATGGTGGCTGTTACCAAAAAAACAGTTCAGATTACTCTATTTTGGGTAATTGACGTTTCATTTCAGAGCGAGATAATCGCAAATCGAACCATTCATCCAAGTCTTGTACAGTTGAGAGAAATAGGTTCCTATTTCCGGGAAAACCAGAAGAAATGGATGATAAATGTCCATTGGCCTTCAACGAGACTGAAAATTTAAGTACTAGGATGACACTATCAGTTAATAAAAAAGAAAGGTTGGCTTCACCAATATTGGCAACCTAATTTCACACCAAATCTGCAGATGAAACAAGGTCAAGTGAAGAAATCAGATTGAATCCTATGATGAAGGATTTGATCATTAATGGGTATGCGGACAGACACCACATGCAATATGGAAAGAGTAAAAGTAGCAAGTGATGGAAGAAGGAGACTAAAGATGAAATGGTCGAAGGTACTAGAGAAAACCAACATGTTTGGCTTGATACTTTAAAAGAAGAAATTGCAAACCTGAAATAAATGGAAATCTAAATTATGTATGTCCAAAACAATATGTGATGATCCAGACAAGTGGCATTCATCTTAAAAATATCAAATATGTCAGTTTTTTATTATAACGCTCCCTAAGAAGTAGGAGTTCAGTTCTTGTACGTTACTCCCTCTATGACTAATATCTATTTTTAGAATTTTGGGGAAGATGATATGTTTTGGGTCTCATATGTAATTTATCTATATACACTATTAAAAAGATAAATGAATGGTTGGAATTAGCAGAGAGGGGTCTGCCCTCGTAGCAGGAGAACTTTGTAATTTCTTATGAATTTTAATATAAGCAGATAAGTTGTTCTTAGATAGCCGAGATTCATCATGGTGTTGATGTTCAATATGTTTTCCTGTATTTCGTATTCATGAATGTGTTTTTGTTGCTAGTAATAATCCTTAAGTAACAGAAGGAATTCATCCTGTTGGTGCCCCTTCTCACATCGATTATACATGTTAAGTGTTTATTGGTTTTTGGTTCATAATTCACTCGTGATTGGTGCTCTTCTCGTAGTAGCCAGCCTTCATGTTTCTTCTTCTAAATCTATCCCAAGATATTCATCCTCTATAAGATTCCTTTTGTTGATAGTGGTATTTCCTTTCTTTCCTCTACCATCTCATATTACTCATTTGGCTGAACATCATACCTATTTTTCCTTTGTTCCCTCTAGAAATACATAGCTTATAACTTTTCACATGTTTTCAGGAATAGACCCCATTGCCCAATGGCCTCACTTTTCTGTTTTGTCCTACCACCTTAAAATTTTACACCATGACATAATCTAACCTCTCTGCACGCATTTCCAAATATTTTGAGAATTTTAAATAGAAATGTACCCGAGAGAGCCCTCTCTAGTTGGAAGGGTCAGAATCCAACCTAAAGTTGGTTGAAACAATTACCTATGTCGTTTGTCTTTCAGCCCACCAGATTTATAGAGTGCTAACATTCTGGCATCGTTGTCGGGGACCGAAGGAGAAATCTTCCCTGGGATAAATGACAAAGCTCATATATGAGTACTAATGATGGAGAGTATTCATACACAAAAAGGTTGTATATCATTCACCTGGCGACTCCATTTTCGAGAATCTAGAATTCAAAATTTTTATGACGACTCCACTGCCTAAAGACTTAGCTTGAAGATTTTATTGGCGACTCCACTCAAGATTCAAATGTGATTAAGAGACTCCACCGGAATATGAGATCCCTTGAAAGATGTATGAAAGGATATCATGGGCAAAAAAAAGTACCTAAAGTTAATTTTTTTCCAAGACATTATAATTTTTGTTATTAATTACCTTTTGTCTTTCCCTAAACATGCTAAACAAATCTTTCTTCACCTACTGCATGCAAATGATGACCATGATAATATTGAATTTGTATATCCTCCTCTTATATATATATATATATATATATATATATATATATATATATATATATATATATATATATATATATATATCAGTTTATCACTGACTTTGACCATAACCTCCCATATGAGTCATGTGTTAACCATGACTAAGTTGATGAGCCTCATGAAGCCAAGGATAATATTTCACCTCTTGTACTTGATCCAACACTCCCTAGGACCCAACATAGATACAGACCCTTAAAATTACCTCACATCCTTCATGATTTTCCTCCAAAGAACTATAAGTACCTACCTGTGTTTGACGAGGAACCTAATGCCATCACAGCTGAAAAACACATCCAAGAGTTTGAGCATTTTATGGATTTGTTTGAGATTAACCATGAAGATGTTTGTATAAGGGCCTTCTCTCAATCCTTGAAAGGAGATACCAAAAAATGGTTTAAATATTTGCATCCAGAGAAAATTATCTCATGGCAAGACTTGAAGAATGTTTTTTCGAAGTTTTGGGGAAAGAAGAAATCTCTAGATCTACAACTCACATAATTTTCTGCCTTGAAAAGGAAAAAAAAAGAAATTATTTTTGCATTCAATAGAAGGTTTCTAGTATCTATTATGATTTTCCCAAATAAATTCAGCCCACTGAAGATTCTTCCATGCTCTAGTATGCCACTACCCTTCATCCAGATTTGTCTTTCCTTCTGATGGAAAGAAGACCTAATACCTTACAACAAATATTCAGTGATGCTCAGGAGATTCAGAACAACATCCTATCATGTGAAAATATTAGAAATGAGGGGTTGGATGATCCCGGACATGAACGTAAATATGAACATGGAATAGTTGATTGGAATCCTGAGCATAAAATTAATGATATCATAGGTCCTCTTGAAATTTTAAATGCTAATGAGTTTGCAAAGGATTATGTTCCACTTATTGAAAGAGAGGGCACTTGTGTGGTTTCTGATTCACCCCATGATAAGCATGAAGCTGATTGTTGTATATATTCATTTGTAGATAGTTAAGATGATCAGTTCGCAAATTAGTTTGTTAAGGAACACGTTGATGTCCCAAGTTTTTTCTTGTTAGATCATATTGCAGATGTTGTTGATTTGCCTATATATGATGAATATGATGAAGATTATGATGTTGATTTATTGGAACAACCAGTTGCATGTTCTCTCCCTGAAAATGTTCCTTTTTAGCAGTGTAGTGAGATTCATCAACCTACATGTCACAGTTACAAAGAAGAAGGTATGAAAAAAGATGAAGGAAATCCTTTGCCTTTATGCTTTTCTTCATTTAAATTGTTGAAAGAAAATGCTAACATCATCATTGAAACAAAGGAATGTTTGTTGATGCCAAATCACACTAATTCATTGGAACAAATTGACAAGGAATTGCATCCATTGTTCAAAGAGTCTGAAAATAAGTGTGTTCAAAAATCTAAAGAAATTGAAAAATATTCATGGGACAAAAATGAAGGAAATGAAGAAATATTTGAATCAGGAGTGAAAACCTTGCCATTATGTTTTGCTTCTTTCAAATTGCTCAGGAAAAATGTCAATGATGTTTTAGATCAAACACCCTCCAGGTATGATGTGGAATTTGAACAAAGCAATAGACTTGTGAATGAAAGCTACCTTCCATTATGTTTCTCCTCCATTGAATTTTTGAGAGCCAATCACAAGCCAACAGACGAAGCTGGTAAAAGTGTCGTTGTTCAAAGTCATTTGCCTTTTTCTGAAATTGATGAAGATATCCAACTAGATTTCCCACAAACAAAAGTGTTTCAAAGTTATCTTTCTTCCCCTGTGAATGATGTAATTATTCATATCCTAAGTGGTTTGGACGTGTATGAAGGCTCTAAGACCCCATATATGGAGACTTTGAGAAGTGAACAAACAAATGACATAAATTTTCAGGGGGACAACAAAATAGTGTATGTCATGATTCAATCAGAAGTACATAAAGATCATAAAGAAGAAGTTGTTTTACTTGATCCTTTTGAAGACTATGGTTCAAAGATTGAAGAAGAGGAACAAAGAAAACCAACACTTGTGAAGATGGTTGTTGGCACAGGGGAAGACCTAGGGTTCAATGCTATAGAATCGCACCAACAAAACCCTAACTACCAGCCCTTTCGGCAACACCTCCAAAGCAGATGAAGTCTCACCTGAGGTAGAGGCAGGGGTGGTTGCAGGACTCAGATGTATGTAACCTTAGCTGGGACAAAGATCTGTGATTGTAGAACCTTAACAGAGAACTTAACAATTATAATTCATCAATATTCAATCTAGTTTACAGATCTTTGCAGTATTCACATATATTTAATAGACTCAAGCACTAAGCATACCAACATAGATCAGATCTAGCATTCACTCACATTATTCAACACTAAGTTATCATATCAGATTCTTCTATCATCTAACAACGCACTAAGCATTGAATCACATAAACAAGAGAGAAATCATAAAGCACAAAGCATTCACAACACATGATATACGTGGATCACCCCCACCCTGGGGCTACGTCCACAAACTCGTCATCTTCTTTATTAGCTTATTTCAATTGTCCTACATGCACAAAGCCTCAAAATCAACTCCGTAGAGGACAGTAGATCTGTGCACCTTGCCAGATCCTCCTTCCCCGAGTAGATCTAGGAACAGATCCTTACACGGCCTTTTACAGTCACTTGCACTTAGCCTCGCAAGTCTCACACAGCATGCACAAACCACTTACAACCATTACTTGCACTTAGCATAACTTACCACTAACTAGTCACTACTTCTTACATTTCCTAGACTTGTATTTATACATCAAAAAATAGGCCTAAGCACGGGTAAACCCATGGGCCGACATCCCCATATATGTTACATAAGCCCAAAACCCAAAAATCCCTAAAAAAGGGTCAAGATCCCATGACCTCTGCTTCGCCTTGCGCTCTACCTTCGATAGCCCGTCGAAGTCCCAAAATGGTCAAAATGACCAAGGATCCTCAAAACTTGGTCAAGGGCCAATAGGCCCCCAGCACTCACCTGTGACTCGTCTCGAGTCACTTTGATCTAGGTAGCGTTGCTTCAAAATCATCAATATTGGCTCAAGTTGCTTCGACCTATTGTTGTGCCACAGCCTCTTGCTCAGCAAACTCTTGGATTACTGCTTCGTTGACAGGTCCCTCTAAGCGTTGTTCAGCTGCAGTGATGACTTGCTCTAGTTTTTCTTCTCGACCTTCGATCTCTGCAAATAGTTGGAAAACCATGTCTTGTATTAGTTGGAGCCTCTGAGTCACTTCCATGACTCTGATATGAATGGTGTGGACCTATTGTTGAGCAGTGCGTTGTACTTGGGATTGCTTCATCTTCTCAATGGATGACAGGGGCTTGAACTGTGCCTATACTATTTTTTCTTATTGCTTCGCCTCCTGGAGTTGTGATTCTAATGCCTTCAATTCATGATCCTTAGTGAGTCGCTCATAAGTCTAGGCACTGCGATCACTTATTTGTTTACATTCCATGGCGAGGGTATTGATTATTTCAACTATGCTTCAAGAAGTTGCTTCTCGTTGATCCCCTACATCATGCAGAGTACTTGGAACTGTTCATAGTTCTAGATCTATGATTCTTTTTTGAAGTTGTTGGATGGTTTCTAGAAGCTGTTCTACTTGGTGTTCTACTGGTTATTCCTCCTTCTTCTTCAAGCCCATCATAAAGCAAAGTGTTATGTTGATTGCTTCTTTTACTTTGACCTACTCTGCAAGAAAAAAAAATTTCTCCTGTTGGATCTGCACTCTCTCTTCTTCGAACTTCACTTGAAGATCATCCTTCTCCTACTGCGCAATCCTGTGTTGCTCTATAACTTCCTCCTGTTCTTGTTTTAAGGCCACTATGGCCTGTTCATTTTATTCATGTATATGATGAAGGAGATCTTTAGTTGTATCAGCTATTTTGTGGAGTTGGGCATGCTCATCTCCCAACTCTGTTTCATCTGATGGCAGGGGCACAGTGGACACTGCGCGGCTCGAATAAAGGGATTTCTATACACCTCTTAGTTCTTCTTCAATTCTATCGTACATGGCTTCTTTTTTTTCTTCATTTATTTGCAAAATATCTTTTGAGGCATCTCCTATAGTTGAAATAATGAAGTCGAAGTCATCGATCGTGATTACATTCTGCATCTTTGGCTTATTGGATTTGGACTTCTTCCATGATGAAGGTTTTGTGGGGGAAACCTTCCTTTTTCTAGATGGATCAGTGTCATCAGGGAGGTTTTGTGGAGGTGTTACTTTACCTTGCTTATCTTCTTCTTGTTCTTTTTCCTCTTTGTTCACTTCGTCATCACCTCCTCCACTAGGTGACTTGGATTCAGTCTCTTCTGATTTGTTGTGTACTTCTTGTACATCTTGCTTATTTTTCTTCCTGCTGCTGCTTGGGGCATCATACTCTTCACGAGTAACTACCATATTTCCAATGAGGTCCAGGTCAGACAGCTCTGCAGGGTCAGTAGGGATAAGGAGTTTTGCAAGACATTCTTTAGTGATTTCTTCCAGGTCCTATGTAGTGAGCTTGTAGTAGTACTTAAGTTCTTATTTTCTTTCATCTACATGCGCAATGATATAAATAAAATGACTATATGCGCGGAACTTCATAAGAGACCTGGACCTATCCAGGGTGTTCAACGTCATATGAGGGAAGGAATCAATACCCCTTCTAAGCTGCAGGTAGTAGGTATGAAATACTGCTTTTGACTGCCACTGTTTCCCCATATCGCTCAAATACCAGAGCATGGTGAACTTCACGGTGAGCGATTCGAATGGCTCGATGTCAGGGAAGGTCGCACCTTCTAGTATCTCCTAAGCAGTAAATGCGATGAGGATCAAGAGCCAGCTAAAGTGGAACTCATAGCCCTGATCCTGAGATTTGAGGAAATCCAGTTCGAGTTGGTTAACTAGGTACTTCACCCAGTTCATCTATAGGCCTTCCACACATTTCCCAGCGAGGTCAATGGCAAACCCCATAACCTACATGGGTCCATTCTTTCTTACTATATTTCCAGCAATTAATTGGCATGCTAGGTGCACTGCACCATTCTGGATGGAGGCTACCTTGTAGCCTCACATCCCCTTCTCAACATCACTGTATGTTCCTTTAATTGTCTGTGCCAAGGCACGGTCTACAAATTTTCCTCGGTAGAATTCTTGTGGGTCTAGTCCCTGCATGATCAGTCCGGTGATCCTATGGATCAGTGTCGGATAAACAGTGATACATCTTCCCAACCATAGATAGCCACCATGGAAGCACAACATTAGGATATTAACGCAGGCGTTAACCTCCTGGTGCCTTACAAAATGTGGAATATTCATTACATTCAAAAGGGTGGACCATGCAAGTTTCATAGTCCACGGCTGGGGGATGATTTTCTTCTTCTTTCCCTTCATCTTGGTCATATATTTGTGAGGTGTGAGCATCCCATAGCTCTTACAGTCTCCCAAGTTATAGTCACTAATTTTCAAGGTTGGAACCCTCTCTAGTTGTGTTCTGACTGCACGTATCCCCTTCAGAAGATACGCAGTGATGACGGTGTAGTCGAAGTCCCTCGAGACATTTTTGTGACTCACTACACTGGCCAGGGGCAGAATTTAATCAGGTAGGATAGATGGTAGTAACTTCTCATTCACCAATTCATATCTATGCTTGGTTCTTTTCTCAGTCGCAGCGTGGGATGGTCTGGGTCTATGAGCAGTCAATGAGGAGGCTTGCACTCCTCTCGTCGATGAAGCTTGTACACCCACAGACATTACCCTTTCATTCATGAGGTCGATGAGTATCTCCTTCATAGACTCTTTGACTTCGCTAAGTTCTTCAGACATACATGCTCGTGGCTGACTATCTCGAGTTGAAGAGAAACTACTCAATGCAATGGGATGGATGGCGATAGCTTGATGATCATTGTGCGAAATCAACTAATCTGTGAGCTCAGATAATCACTGGTGGAAAAATTGTTCTCAATGCAAGGCTCAACGGAATAAGTAGACAACTAGGTAACAGATCTCTCCAACGGGTGAGAAGCCTTCATTAATGTAGTTATGTTCGTTACGGTGCGGTCCCAACAGTCTGATGGCAAGATTTTTGTCCGTAACTAATGTTCTAACCGTTCGGGTCGTCGGGCTAATGGTAATAATGCCTCCAACAATCATATTACTTCACCCTGGTGAAGTGCCATGCTGTGTTGTACTGAAATCCCAGCGAAGTTCAAACTCTAGAATCCTTCCTTCTGCACAGTTCCTTCTGGAAATTGCTATAACTTTTCTATCTTTTCTTTCTTCTTATTGATCTTTCTAGCCTTCTTCCTGGTGATCTTCATCTCGATATTCCTCTTTCCATTCTGATTCTTATCTTCTCTTAGCATAGTAACTTTGTGTTGTTGATGGTATTTACTAGGGTTCAAGGGAAATACTTCTTCTCTGTTTGGTGTAGGTTCTCTAATCTACTGTACTGATAAGTGTCTCAATTCCTACTGTTTCCTTTCAACTTCGACATCCAAGTTTATGGTTCTAAATAACTTCAATCTGTTTTCCTATTCTTCAATAAAATGTGTGATCCTCCTAGTCATGAAATCTTTTAATTCTTTCTTCTTCTGCTCTAAGACTTCCTCTTCTTTTCTTCTATCTTGATCCTTTTCAATCCAAGGTTTTCCTAGTAATATAGCAAATGGGGCATTGTTCCCAATAAATTTAACAATATCAAAATCTTCCTCTAACAAAGTTCCATGAGCACTCATAGATATCTGGGTAAGTCTTCCACATAGGGTTATCAACTTTCCTCTAAATAATCATATTCCTCCAATTGAAGGAATCATAGAAGGCTTCCCTAAAATATCCCAAGTTCTTTTTGTCATGATATTCACCTGTGTTTCCTCATCCAGAACACAGTCAATGTCGAAGTCTCCTATTCTTGTTTCTATGCATTATTTTTCTTTGAATATCTTTGGTAAGTTGATGTTTATGTTATCATTCATGTTTTCTTTCATCTGCAATAGTAAAGTCTTTGATTTTTTCTGGGGTTCTGCCATGGTCTTAGTTTCTTTACCTTCCTCATGGTTTTCTTGTCTCATATTCATTCTTTCAACCCTAACAATCATTCTAGGGAAATCCATGTTAAGAACCAAACATCAATATAGCATGGAAAACCCTCAGAAAAAGTACTCAACGCCTTGAAATAGAGATAATTTCAGATAATAAGCCTCTTCGAGGGGGAAACCTCCTTTTACCCCACTTAAATGTTCAAGTACAAGATGATTCAAAATGAAAATGTCTCCTTGGTATATATAGGAGACTAGGAGGTATAAT
>ML815853.1:12205-24177 GCA_009831015.1 Picea engelmannii | reverse complement strand
TGTTCCAGTAGTCCATAAATTCCTTTGAAGTGAGCTCTCCTCCATTATCATATCTCAAGCATTTGATTCTTGAATCCATCTCATTTTCAACCATTTCCTTGTAGATATTGAAGTTTTCAAAATCTTCTGACTTGTTCTTGAGAAAGCTTCTGTCTGTTGTTGATTATGAAATCTGAATCTTCTTGGTGGAGGAGTGTCCCTGTAATATTCCTTGTATATCTTCCTATCCCCTTTGATTGTGTATGCATAGCTTTTTGGATTTGTTTCTTGCTCTGTTGTTTTGGAGCTTGATTCTATCTTATTGTATCCAAGTCCAGACTTGTCAAGATGAGATTTTTTACTGTTGATAATGTCATTCAGAACTTTTGAGCTACTCTGCATATTTTTATTTTGAATATCCTTTCTTAGTGTGACAATCTCTACTTCCAAGTTTCCAATGATCTTGTCCTTTTCTTCTAGTTGTTATTTGAGTGCTTATTCGATTCTTTTATCTTCTTCTATTTGAACGTTCAATTTTGTGATCATTTGTTCTAGTTCTCGAGTGTCCTTTTTCTTGTCTAGTTCTTCTTGTAGTTTCTTGTTTTTCTTCTTTTCTCTTCTGATAACTTTTATGGCACACATTAATTCTTCTCGATAGTCAACTTTTGCCTCTTCAATTTTGTCTTCGACTTCTTCATATCCTTCTTCGGCTTCTTCATATTCTTCTTCAGCTTCTTCATATTCTTCTTCAGATTCTTCTTTGTCAGAATCTTTTACTGCCATGAATAGAACTCTTCCTATCTCACTGTCACTGATTTCATCTTCATCTAATGATGATATGTCTTCTTTGATGCATAAGCTTTTCTTGAAATATTTCTTTGTAGTTATTTTTCCTTTATATGTGTGTTTTCCTTTTGAGTAACCTCCATCATTTCTCTTTTTCTTATGAGGGCATTTGTTAGCAAAATGACCAATACCATCACAATTAAAATAAATTAAAGGAACCTTACCTCTATAATTACCATTGGTTCCCGTGTTCAGTATTTTGACGAAGTTGGTCACTTCTTCATCTTATTCAAAGACATCGTGGCTGATGTTGTATACTTCTTGTTCCTTATTCTTTTTCTTTGATCTTTTGGATGCTTTGAAGGCTTCTTCTTTTACATATGGATTTTCTGTTCAGTTCTCATTTCATATGCTGTGAAGATTCCATGCAGTTTGTTCATGCTTATTGATCTTAGATCTGATCTGTCTTCTAGTGTTGATATCTTATGGTTGAATCTCATAGGAAGAGATCTTAGTACCTTTTGAACAATTACAGATTCTTAGATTTCTTCTCCCAATACTATGATTTCATTCCCTGTTTCATCGACTCGTAATAAGTAGGTTGCAATATTCTCATCTGCCTTCATTTTTACTTGGT
Source organism: Picea engelmannii (assembly GCA_009831015.1). Lineage (NCBI taxonomy): Eukaryota > Viridiplantae > Streptophyta > Pinopsida > Pinales > Pinaceae > Picea > Picea engelmannii. The sequence continues at coordinate 22,775 of ML815853.1, read as the reverse complement.
TGAACTGACCTCTGTAAGTTTGAACCCATGCATCATGGGTTCTTTCACATAGATATGTAACCTGTCACCATATCCAGACTGTAACTATACCTTGTGCATGCATCCTCATATATAACCTTTGCTCAAGGCAAGTATGTCTCTCTCTAGTCATGTGTCATATAGGTATGTGTAATCATGAACAAGTATAGTATCCCTCACATGATCTTAGTCATTAACCCCTTTCTGATATTCAGTCTCTCAATACATAAACTACTACACAAATACAAGCTCTCAACCATGTACCATAAAAACCCTTAACCATATGCTAATAAATACAAGATGTGCCTCACAAGAAGTATCAATGATGAATATACCATCACTGTATTTCTGTAGATCTGACTTATGCAGAATATCCCATGAAGCCACTAGTCTCTCTAGGGAGAATCCTCAAATCTCCATTTCCATTCCTCATGCATACATCAAAATACAACTATTCATAGAAATAAGACATACCTTTTGAACCAATGGATGGATCTGATGTATCTGAGCACTTTAGACCTTCCTGGGAGCTTGATATCAAAATCTAGAACTTCTGCAAATTCATCTCTTCAAGTTTCCATGGATTTACCAACTTCTACACATCTTGTACATAGATAACCAGCGTATAACTCAGCATTTACACACCTTGTACACAGACAACCCGCGTATAACTCAAGATGTACACACCTTGTACATAGACATCCCGCGTACACCTTAGAAAATAGGGTTTTGTTGTAATTTTGAGAATTTTTCCAACCCTTCGTGCTACCTCAGACATTCGCCACTTCAAATGTATCCACAAGTATTTACAAGAAGATTTACACAATAAAATAGATATACAATATGTACAAGTGTGTGTATAATGAGTGATCTTTGCCTCTTATTTATATCTTCATGTAGCCTTACACTTTCCTTATTTTAGGGCTTCTTCATTTAAAATAATTTCTTTTACAAAGAACTTTGACCCTTGGGGGTTTCTATAATACTTTTGAGGGGTTCTCCAACTTCATATGGTCATAACTCTCTAACCGTGAGTAGTTATGTGACGTTCCACATACCACTGGAAATGGCATGACAAGCAATATCCATATAGGATAGTTTCACTGACAAATTCAATGTCCTTCATCTCATTATTCCTCAAATAAGCATGGGTTCTCTCACTCCGCAAAGCATCTTCCTGTGAAGGCTTTCACCATAAGGGGACCACTTTGGAGTTCATCCATTTTTACTTCTTATCAACCATGAAAAGACAATAATGAGTCATATTTACATCAAACAAACTTGGGTCCATTACCCAAACCTTGTGCTACAGGGCTTTCTTCAAGGGTTGACATCAATGACAACCAACCTTAATCAACATTCTCCCCATTTGGCATTGATGGCAACACTCTGATGCAATACTGAAATCATATCACTCATGCTCCCCCTGGAACCATGCCTCTGTCCTCTACCTCTGTCCTCTACAACTAATAAATCTCTCCCCCTTTTTCATCAATGAAAATGGTATCTTTCCATCCGGGGTTGCTCCCCCTACCTGAACTGTTCTCTTATGGTACTTCGTCGTGTAAATATAAGACATACAAGATAAGCATTCAAAAAGCATTCATTTTGGAGTAGAAATAAATCCAACTCTCTAGCAAAGATATTCAAAGGATTCCCGTGGAAGTGGTTTTGTGAAGATGTCTGTTGTGACATCCCCCCCCCAAAAATAAAGGAAATAAAAATATTTTGAAAAATTAAAATTGCTGGAAATTTATTTCCGTTTTTAGTAAATTCGAAATTGGAAATTTTTTTTCATTTATAGCAATTCCAAATTTCAAATTTTATAGTTGTAATAAATGATTTTGACTATTGGGCAGAGATCTGATTTGTCCCAACTAGATATTGGACAATGAAATTTGTTAAAAACAAAATATCTTATATTGATTGCAGGAACACAAATGGAACAGACATGTTACAAGTAGCTGACCATGACTCCATGAGTGGGGAACCTGTTGGAACTATCCCTGGGCTGATTTCTACAAGTGGAAAGTTAGTGATTTGGCCATACAGATATATGAGTAAGGCTAATACGGATATATATATATATATATATATATATATATATATATATATAGGTTTCCAAACCTCAAAACAAATTCGGATATACGCGAATAGGGCGAATACATATTATAGATTCTCAAAATTCTTAATCAGAAAAGGATTTGTATACCAAAAGAACAGAGCAAACAAATCTATTTATGCATAAGTGTAATCCAATCAATATAAGAGAAACAAAGAGTAACAATGCATGAATAAAACTATGTTCACATTTTCAATGATTCAAACTGAGCAGAGACGAAACATGTGATAGTGCACGAACAGGACCCTTATTATGTGCACATAAGTTCAAAACTTGAAAAAAATAGAACTGAATATTTGACAAGGAGCGAACAGTACTATAATAGGCTTTTAATTCCATTTTGTAACCTTCAATCAAAGGGGAGCGATTCCATTACAGAGTAACTAGAAAACACATTGCTTTATTTTTATTAAGAAGTTTTCAAGAAAAAGTCCAATTAGACAGTTATCGATAACAAAAGACTACCCAGACTCATCAACATGATCCAATACTAATGGCCAGTATGACTAGTAAGAATTTTTCCAAATACATTAAATCACAGGAGTAATGTACAGAGCATCGAAGATAAGCTTTTCCCAACGTAGTCATCATAGTAGAACACTACTTAAACAGGATTTCCATACTTATTACGTAAGGAGCATTTTGAGAACCCTTTGTTATGGAACCCAAGTACCTTAGGCATGTTGAACAAAATCCGATACCTATGCCGAGAAGAGAACACCCCTGCACTCGGCCATCACAGGAAGATGTTAGAAAAGTATTAAAAATAAAAACTTCAAGTTTATAAAATCAAATAGATGAGTTCCACAGGGATACCGGTCTGCTTAACTTAAAAAAGCCACGACCTCCAGTGGTCGTGCCTGGTTTGTGATCGTGTCCCTAGCTGGAGAAAGGGATACCTAGAACTCTTAGTGGGTACCTCGCAACAAGAGAAACGTCCCACCATTAATACAACGATGCCCCTCTTCAAGAAAAGATTTAAACAAAAGGGTTGACAAAGAAAGTAATACTGCGAATCCAAGAAGGCCAAACTTACTTAAACAGTACTTTGCACAACAGTTATAAAGAATCTGAGAAAACAACATTATATATATAGAGATACTAACAATCAACTTGTCAGGATGTATTCCAGAAATAATGTATCAGTAGACCTCACTTTATTACAAATAGAATGCATCAAACACAGAGGAAGACATAACGATAAACCCTTTCGGTGCTACACAGGGTTGCCTCCGAGACAATTGCCATTATTAGAGTTAAGTAAAAGATTCGAAATAAATCCATGAATAGAGGGTGCATGGCCACGGTGGTGTAAAGTAAGGACTCTCGGTGTTAACCCCTACCCCGACCTACTTTTTAATGACATGAGAAATCACATAAACCCTGTTCTTATTACAACAAGTAAAAACTCTCTTTAACACACTCGTGAACTCTATGGTTTCCTTGTTAAAAAATGAGGTTCGATAGTTCTATAGGGTCTTACCAGAAATACGGTGGTTGCTATCAACTTCACCAACACAGAGGTGGTAACCCTCCCTTGTGCAACAATGCTCAGTGTAGAACCTCCCTTACGAAAAGCACCAGAAAAAAATGAGACTGCCAAAAACCTAGATGGATGATTCACCACCCTTAACCATTTAGATGTGCAATCCATGTGCTAGGGCTTGGATGGTGCATCAGGATTGGTAAGGATAGGGGGACGAGGCATTGGGACTGAGGCAAATTAAATTCTAGGTCAGAATCTTAACTGCCCTTGACAGATACACCTACCTTCTTTAAAAGTGGAAGATACGTATAACCATGACTGTCCAGTGCACACGATCAATCATTATACCTCAATCTCTAATGTACTCCTCTCATTTCACCAACAGAACGAGAAGGGCCACTAGTAAGTTACCTAGTGCATGACGAGTAGGAAACTGGTTGTTATGACGAAATCCCCAGTCGTATTTTAGCCAAGACGTAACATCAGAGGGGAGTGCATGGATACCCACCATTAGTTTCATCCTTAATAACTATAGTCACCCGAGTACGCCTCAATCCTAATGTCAACTCAACCAGGTAAGAGTATAGGGGTTAATGTCAGAGTTTTATTTGGTGCGTGCAAGGTCAACTACAGCCCGACTCCCTTAATTAGGAGAGTAGAAAATATAACCTTTGTGTATGGGCAAATAAATTTAGCCAAGACGTAACATCAGAGGGGAGTGTGTGGTTACCCACCATTAGTTTAATCCTTAATAACTATAGTCACCCGAGTACGTCTCAATCCTAATGTCAACTCAGCCAGGTAAGAGTATAGGGGTTAATGTCAGATTTTTATTTGGTGCGTGCAAGGTCCACTCCAGCCTGACTCCCTTAATTAGGAGAGTGGAAAATACAACCTTTGAGTATGGGAAAATAAATTTAAATGTCAACATTTATATATATATATTATGATATAGGAGTTTAGGAAAGGACCCTTTTTTCATTTGAAGCTTCTCGTTGTGTGAAAGTATTATGTTCAAGGGATACTCCGAGCCCAAAGGAGATGTAAGCACCCACTTTATAAAATATTTAAAGAATAATGTCATTAAGAAAAAAAAAATTATGACAAATTAGAGGTTTATTAAATATGGTATCAGAGCAAAAAGGTGACAACATTGGACCTGAACAAGGCCACAATAGTTGTTTCATAGAAATATTTCGGCTTATGTAAAACTAACAAAAAAAATCTGATGGTTACAAACAGAAAGTTATTTTCTATTTTGTTAATTATGGCAGCTTAGGAAGATGCAGGGATCAAGATGGGAGAAAACCCGCAACAAGGACCTACTGGAGATACAAGACAGAATAGTGACAGAAGCTCACCCACAGAAGTATTGGAAACAATGAGGAACCTGATCGTCGAACTACAAATCTTTAAAGCCGACAATGAAAAATTGAAGAAGGCACAACAAGAATAGTAGGAAATAAATGAAGTCCTGTTGCGCAGTATAGTGACCAAGAAAAGCCCAAAAGACAATAATAACGATGAGGAAGTCAGCAAGAGAGCCTCCAAGAAATCTGGGCCAGAAACAGAAAAAGGAGACAGTTCGTATAAAGGAACACCTCCAGCTGAGGATGGAACAAAAACTGACAGAAAAAGAAAACAAGTAGACCACCTTGAAGGAGAATTCAAAAAAATTAAACCCACTACATTTGACGGGGAATCCAGGATAGGAGAGGAAGCAGAGGCTTGGCTATTGGACATCAAAAAGTATTTCCAAATCTATAACTATTCCAGCAACATGAAGGTCAGGATGGCCATCTACAACCTGAAGGTGAAGGCCAGTATTTGGTGGCAAGATTTGAAATTATCCAAGGGCCTAAAAGAGAAATAGTTGGAATGGTCTGACTTCAAGAAGTACTTTAAGAAATAATACCTATCAGAAAATTATTATGAAAGAAAGACGAAGGAATTTTATGAGTTACAACTCGGACTGATGACGATGGAGGATCTTATAAATAAATTTCTGGATCTGCTAAGATTCATGCCATACATCCGTGAGGATAAAGTAAAAATTCAACGATTCTTAAGTTGTCTACCACAGTCCTACAAGGACAGAATTGAGTTTGACAACCCCAAATCCTTAAGTGAAGTATTTAGAAAAGCGCGGATGTGATATGACCAATATAAATAGTGGGCAGAGTTTCCCAAAACCTGGAAAGACAAGAAACAAGATCGAATGAACCAGCAGAAGAAGGGATACTAGCTAGCTCCTTATCGAAATACAGCGAAGAGTTTTCCAAGAAAAGATATTCACTCCCATCCTCTGAATTCTCAAGGCAACGTAAAACCAACAAACCTAAGAGAAAAGAGGTTTGGGGACAACTTTCGCGAGCCATTAAAGTTTTGGGAATGTGGAGAACCTCATCTCAGGAGGAACTTCCCACGTCTGGTTCAACAAACATAATTTTTGTTCATAACCTGCAAGAGGCCTCGACAGTGGGAGATATGTGTAGGAGCCTACATCAGATAAATGCGGCCATCGACAGACGACAAGCTGACCACCATTCCTCGGTGGTGGAAGTCGAAGGTAAAATCGAGGACACTCGAATTTTCATTTTAATTGACCCTGGAGCAACATTAAGCTATATTACTCCGAAAGTAGTAGAGTTGAACAAACTTAAAAGACTAAAGCATGCAAAATAATGTCTTGTGCAACTAGCGACAGGTACAAAAAGGAAAGTGATGGACTACATTTCGGATTTTGAGTTCAGCCTAGATGGTCAAACTATAAGGATTAATCTAAAGATCCTACCACTAGGATCTTACGATATGATTATTGGGATGGACTGGTTGGAAAGGCACAAAGCAATATAAATTGTTATACAAAGATACTTAGCTATAAAGATGATTCTAGCACCACCAGGACAGCCCAAGGCATACCAAAATCGGTATCAGTCAGACAAATTTCATCGATGCAACTAAAAAAATGTGTAAGAAAAGGATGTCAAGTTTATGCCATCCAAGTGACAAGTCTAGCAGAACAGAAGGATAAGCCAAAGTTGGAAGACTTTGTTGTCCTACGTGATTTCAGAGACCTGTTTGTTGATGAGATACTAGAATTACCCCCTAGAAGGGAAATAGAATTCTCCATAGATCTGTTACCCGGTTTTGCCCCTATCTCAAAGGCACCTTACTAGATGAGTCTACCAGAACTAACATAATTAAAAATACAGTTATAGGAATTGTTGGACAAGGAGCATATCAGACCAAGTGTCTCACCTTGGGGAGCACTAGTTCTCTTTGTGAAAAAGAAGGATGGTACTCTAAGATTATGTATCGACGATAGACAACTGAACAAGATGACTATCAAAAATAAGTACCCCTTACCAAGGATAAATGATTTGTTCGGTGAAGTAGGAGGGGCCAAGATATTTTCAAAATTGGACTTACAATCCGGGTATCATCAAGTTCGGATAAAAGACAAGGACATAAACAAAACAACATTTTGGACAAGATATGGACACTACGAGTTTGTAGTCGTACCTTTCGGACTCACTAATGCCCCAGCCACATTTATGTGTCTAATGAATAGTATTTTCAGTGAGTACTTGGACAAATTCGTGCTAGTATTCATCAATGATATCCTGGTCTATTCAACGACAAAGGAGGAACATGAGGAACACTTAAGAATAACTCTGCAAACGTTAAGGAAGCAAAAACTGTACGCCAACTTTGACAAATGTGACCTCTATCAGAAGGAAATACAATACCTTGGGCATGTAATTTCAGCAGAGGGCATTGTCGTAGACCCGAAAAAGATGAAAGCCATTAAGGAATGGCCGATGTTGGTCACTATAATTGCTTATTTAACTAAACAATCAAGTGCTACATAAATTGTCAACCCAGGGAAGTTTGTTTATTTCAAAGGTAACCACACACTATATATGCTCAATCTCAAAAGCAACCTAGAGTTGTAGTAAAAACATATTAATCATACCTTGACTTGAACAAACTAAAGTTCTAACTTGAATTATAGGTAAGCAATCTACCTATTGCAAAGTTCAATGTTTAAAGAAATATTTGTCCAAAGAATCCTGGATTACATTAAAGAAATAACAAGATGGAAAAGAAATCCTTCAAGACACTACAAAAGGAAAGACTACTATCCTATAACCAGAGAACAAGACCCTATTCCCAAAGCAAGAATCTTCAGCACCTGTTTCTGATCATCACACTCTCATGAACTCATTACTGATTGAAATGATTGACACACACTGAAGGTTAACTAACTCTTAACAGAGAACATGACCCTATTTCCTAAGAAGGAAACTTCAGCACCTGTTTCTGATTATCACACTTTCATGAACTCATTAAAATAATTGACATGCACTGAAGGCTAACTATTTCTAACAGAGAACAGGACCCTATTCCTGAAGCAGGAACCTTCAGCACCTGTCCCTGATTATCAAGCTTTCATAAATTCACCAAACAGGATTGCTAACTAAAATGATTAACAGTTACCCAAGCATGAATCATATGAAAACAATGTAACAACCAGTAAAGTAGAGTTTCAGCAAGACAGAGTTCAGTAGTGTTTCAGCAAAACAGAGTTCGATAAAGTAGTGTTTCAGCAAAACGGAATTTAATCAAGGCATAAACAGAAATAACACTAACACACTATAAAGCCAATGGGTGAATCTTGTGAAGAAGGTGGGCCCTCCCTTCTCACAAGATTCCCCTAAAACGAAAGGAATTAGGGAGAAATGCTCAAAACGGTCTTTTATTCATCCATCAACTGCATCATATTACAATCTGAAGTAAAACACGCCCTTCTCTGTAGAATCCTTACATAGCTAAAACAAAGGTCCTCTCTAATGGTGATTTCCTCTTATTTAAAGAGGAGAATCCCTTTGATACAATTTGATCAACAATTTACAGGTGTACATCTAAGTCCTATTCTTAGTCAGGTCGACTTTCTAAACTGGAATAGGATATCCTAGTCTCCCGCAATAGAATGCTATTGCAAGAGCTGAGTGAGGTGTTGTTGTTGCGGCTGGAGTAACAGCTTCTTTATTTGTCTTCTTGTTACTGTTGTGTATGATGTTTCAGCATCACAAATCGTGGGCTGTTTCAGCCACGAGATTTGCATTCTGACTGTTCCAGCGATTTGATATTCAGACAGTAGCGATGGTTAATGCTAGCTCAAGGTGTAACTGTTGTGGTCAATCTGTGTGAGTTGTTGTTTTAGCATCGTTGACCATAGACTGTGTAACAGATTCTTGTTGTTTCAGCATCGTTGACCACGGACTGTGTAACAACTTCTTTTGTTTCAGCATCATTGACCATGGGTTGTGTAACAGCTTCTTCTGTTTTAGTATCGTTGACCACGGACTGTGTAATAGCTTCTTCTGTGTGAGTTGTTGTTCCAGCATTGTAGACCATGAAGAGTGTAACAACTTCTGTGATTTGATGTTTCAACATCGTTTACCATGGGCTATGTAATAGCTTCTTGTTGTTTCAGCATCGTTGACCATGGACTGTGTAACAGCTTCTCGTTGTTTCAGCAACAGACCTCAATGCTAATCTGCAGTTCGAACTGTTTTAGCACTTATACATTTCTGATCAATGGTTAAGTATGAGATTAATGTAAAATTATATGCAAAATGAATTAAACATATAGTAAAGAGAAGAGAGTTATATACCTTTGGAAAGATAGGGTAAGGTGATAATGTGAGTTTAAATGTGAGTAAAACAAGGTGTAAAGATAGCAAAAAGTGTGGCCAAAAAGGTACATTGTATGGTCCTAACATCCCCCCCAACTTAAAATGTTGCATGTCCTCAGGCAACTTTACTCTAAATCAGAATCTGAATACCGACTCTGAGCGTGCAAGTTACTCAAGCAATAGTTGTGGAAGGTGATGTATGTTGGAGCTATGAACCATTGAATGTGTTGTAACCTTTTCCAAGCTGTTGTTTCGGCCTTCTTGTGCAATTTATATAATGGACTTGATATTTCTCTGCTGGCAACTAGAGGATAGGAAAATGAAACTGGTATCCTATCCAGCTTTCAGCACATTGTTGAACACACTTGATGTAGTTAGGTACCCTGGAGATTTCTATCTCGAGATTAGTGGGGCTAAAAGGATTGTGTTCCTGTCTTTTCTCAGTAGATTGTTGCCAAAGCATGTTACTTGCCTGTAGGGCAGCAATCTCTATTGATTTAATGAAGTGTTGAAAATCCTGAAGCATTGTTGTCTGTATTTGTTGAATGTGTTCAGTCATCCCAGGTTTCTTTAAAAACTGATAATACTCAGTAACAAAGGTGGCAGCATTTTGTGGTTCTGGCCTTATCCAGAGAAGGTGATTATCCTCATTGTGCTTGGCAGCTAGGAAGTCATCCTGCCATATAATCTGATTGTTAAGGAAGGAGGTGAGTGCCCTAATCTGTATGTCACCGACAAGAGGGTTAACGTTAAGCTATCAGTTTTCAAGGATGGCCTCATTATGAAAATATGCCTCACAGAGGAGGTGTTGATCCATAGCAGAGGCTTCTGCAAAGGTTTTGACAAAATCTGTTGGATGTAACACTGGATGGGGTATGCCTTCTTTGATTGATTTGATCTGAAACCATGTAAGTCGTTCCATGAGGAACAAGGAGTAATTGCAGGATGGTTTCCTTGCAGCCAATATCTTTTGTGCCAAGTCAAATATCAAGAGCAATCTGCCTTTTAGCTCTTTGTTTTGTTTCTTAAGGGTACGAGCTTCCTGGCGTGTTTTCTCCAAAGCTTCCCAATTTGAGTAGGTATGATTTATCCAGATTTTTCTGTGTTCCTGCAGGCTTTTGGCCTGTGTAACAGCAGACTCTTTTTTCCATTTTTCTATTATTGCCTGCTCATCCCATGGCTGAGTTTGTGTTTTAGCATTGCAAGTAGTAGGTTGAGGTAGGGTCTGAGTGGCATGTT
>ML815852.1:58673-71816 GCA_009831015.1 Picea engelmannii | reverse complement strand
GTTCATGTTGTTAGATCTGCAATTCACATCTTTATGTCCAAAATTATTACATGCATAACATAAACCAAAAAATATAGTTTGATACCTGGGAGTTGAAGATCTTCTGAAAGAAGGTGCTCTTATGAATCCTTCTTCTTCTTGAGACCTATCTATCTATTGTTGATTATGAAATATGAATCTTCTCAGTGGAAGAGTGTCCCTGTATTCTTCCTCGTATATCTTCCTATCCCCTTTGATTGTTTCTGCATAGCTTTTTGGATTTGTTTCTTGCTCTGTTGTTTTGGATCTTGATCCCTTTTTCTGTCTGACTGTATCCAAGACCAAACTTGTCAAGATGAGATTTTTGACTGCTAATAATGTCATCCAGAACTTTTGAGCTATTCTGCATATTTTTCTTTTGAATATCCTTTCTTAGTGTGACAATCTATGCTTCCAAGTTTCCAATGATCTTGTCATTTTCTTCTAGTTGTTCTTTGAGTGCTTCTTCAATTCTTTTATCTTCTTCTATTTGAACCTTAAATCTTGTGATCATTTGTTCTAGTTCTCGAGTGTCCTTTTTCTTGTCTAGTTCTGCTTGTAGTTTCTTGTTTTTCTTCTTTTCTCTTCTGATAACTTCTATGGAACAAATTAATTCTTCTTGATAGTCAACTTCTGCCTCTTCAATTTCATATTCGACTTCTTAATATCCTTCTTCGGCTTCTTCATATTCTTCTTTAGAGTCGTCTTTGTCAGAATCTTTTACTGCCATGAATAGAACTTTTTCTGTCTCACTGTCACTGATTTCATCTTCATCTGATGATGAGATGTCTTCTTTGATGCATAAGCTTTTCTTGAAATCTTTCTTTGTAGCTCTTTTGTCTTTATATGTGTGTTTGTCTTTTCAGTAACCTTCATCATTTCTCTTTTTCTTATGAGGACATTTGTTATCAAAATGACCAATACCATCACAATTAAAACAAATTAAAGGAAGGTTACCTCTATACCTACCATTGGTTCCCTTGTTCAGTCTTTTGACGAAGTTGGCCACTTCTTCATCATTGTCCAAGACATCGTTGATGCTGCTATATTCTTCTAGTTCCTTTTATTTTTGCTTTGATCTTTTGGATGCTTTGAAGGATGCTTCTTTTACATCTGGATTTTCCTGTTCAGTTCTCATTTCATATGTTGTGAAGATTCCTTGTCCATGCTTATTGAGTTCATATCTGATCTTTCTTCTGGTGTTGATATCTTAGGGTTGAATCTCATAGGAAGAGATCTTAGTACCTTTTGAACAATTACAATTTATTTGATTTCTTCTCCCAATCCTATGATTGCATTCACTGTTTCGTCAACTCTTAAGAAGTAGGCTGCAATATTCTCATCTTCCTTCATTTTTAGTTGTTCAAACTGACCTCTGTAAGTTTGAAGTTTTGCTTCTTTGACTTTTGTATCTCCTTCATAAATATTTCGAAGCTTGTCCCAAATCTCTTTAGCGAATTTACAATGTGAAACTTTGGTGAATATTGTTTCACTGAGACCATTCAAAAGTGCATTTGTAGCTTTGGAATTATTCGGACCAAGTTTCATTGCTTTGTCATTTGTTGGTGGAACTGTTGGTAATGTGTATCCATCTACAATTGATTGCCAAATTTCAAACCCATGTGCTTGTATATATGTCTTCATCCTTATGATCCAAAAATCATACTTTTGTCCATCAAAGTGTGGTATTCCATTTTTATATGAGTTGGTACTCTCCATGATCTACCTCTCAGTGGTTAAACTGAATTCTGAAGGAACATGCTCTGATACCAATTGTTGGATTACTAAGAGGGGGGGTGAATCAGTAATAGTGTACTTATAATCTTTTTTCTCCAAATAATCCAAGTGTTATATCAATGTAGAATTATTATCCAATAATGAGCAATAAGAAATAAACAATCACACACATACACAGTACACCAGTGTTTTACGTGGAAACCCAAATCGGGAGAAAACCACAGACGTGCATGTGGTTGAGCACAAGGTGAACGTGTGAAATCCCAAAGTGTTGGGTGTATCATCATGTGAAGAGAAATGAAGATGATGTATTAGCCTCCTCTGAGCAGCAGAGTTGACGAGAAACTCCAGATGATTCTCTTGTGTGAGATAGTGGGAAAGAAGATCTGTAGAGTAAACGTGTTTGTGGACAAGTACAAGTGAATGTGTGAAGATTCGGTTCCTCTGTGTAATGCAGTGAGCTAGAGATATGGACATCCCTATGGATGTGCCCTTAGTGGATGAGCACTAGTGGTTGTATCATATCCCTTACTATATTTTTCAAGAGTCGGACCTGCCTGTAACCCTAATTGTAATGTAAAGGGTACGGATTGGCTCCACCTTAATGTCATTAGTAATAAATGTAAAAGATAATTAATCAGGTTAATATTAATTATATTATAAGATAGTGAGGTCGGCCCTGTTGTGCCAATAGACACTTATGTTTACAGGTTCAATTTAGTATAAGTAAAGGTAGATTCTCCATTGTGGAATTATATCTTAAAAGTGAGTTTGGAAATTTCAGCAAGTACACCTTCTTGGCAAAAGTGTGCACCTCTCTTGGGCACTAGTCTTCAAGGGTTTGAGCACCCTCTTGTGTGCTAGGTCTTTCTTGGTGGTGAAGGTATTTATCTTGAAGAATATAGCAAAGGATTTGGCTGGGTTTTCTTCCCTTGTTGATAAGGGTTTCTGAGGATACTTCTTGTGTTCTTATGCATGGTGCTCCTTCTTATGATCTTGGTTGTTGCAACATAAATGGTTATGGTTAAATGCTAAAATGGAATGAACTTCATGCTTAACCTTGCTTGTTGAAAAATCAACATGGTATTAGAGCATAGGTCTTGAAAGAACCCATTGCACAAGCATCTACCAAGTCTCCTCTCTCTCTTCTGCAAAATCGTACGGCGCTACTAGGGTTTCCAGAAATTTCGTACGACGTACCTCTTTGAGGAGTTTCAGCACTTGTCACTTGGATGTTGGGGATAAAAAGTACATAGGAGTGTATGGCCTCCTTCAGTGCACCTCCAGCAAGCTTCAAATTGCATTTTCAAGCATTTTGACTTTTTGGCCCTAGGGTTTCGCTAATTTCTGCAGAAATTTCAAAATTAGGGTTTCTACAACTCATTGAAGGAGCTCTTCAGCTCACCATTGTTCTCCTATATTTCAAAGGCTTATTGTTGGCAGTCATAAGTCCAATAAAACCTAAAAGTAATAGCCTAGCCTAGTCATTAGGTTTTCTAGCCCATTTGACAAGGGTTTGTGAAGAATCTAAAATTATGATGAACAAGAACTATGATGGAAGATAAGCTTGATGGATCAAGCAAATTCAAGTTCTTGGGATACAAGACTTCAGAGGAAGGATTATTGTGGGTAATACAACAGGGTGACACTGTGACTACCTTCTTCATGAAGATGTCATAGGACAGAGATCAACCAGGTGCCATTGGAGAAATCATATCAGCACCCTCAGGTATGCATTTGTATATATATTATTTGTATCATTGTCATAAGGGTAACTGCAGGAGGAAGGAACCTTTGTTGAAGTCGTGAATCCAAAGGGATCTCAGTGCATTCAGAGGAAAAACACACTAAAAGTGAAGACTCTAGGTTTGATCGTTGTGATTGACATTCCTATAATCTATATTTCGAAATTTTGCTACATTAAAAGTAGGGGTTGTAGTTGTGACAACAATCCTTAAATTGTTTTGATTCTAGAGATGTACTCATTATTCTCCTTTAGGAGATATTCTTGTTTTGCTTCCTCTTGTCTTCTTGTTCCAGACAAGTTAAGAACAAAGGAAGATGTTCATCCTTCAGAGGGAGTCAAAACTAGTTGAGATTCGAGAAAGAGGAAGAATAGAATCACCATTGAGGCAACCAACTAATGCATGATCAGAATCATTCTATGATTCCATGGGGAAAAGCATGCATGACACAGTATATGTGTAGAACAAGAGTCTTCACCAGACTTTGAAAAACATAACTCCCAAAGAATTATTCATTGAAATAAAGCTTGAGATTAAACACTTCAGGTTATTTGGGTGCCCAGTATATTCTCATGTACCCAAAGAGAAGAATTCCAAGCTAGATCCTTTAGAAAGAAAGGATAGAGTGAATCTTCAAAGACATTCCAGATCGACATCCCTAGTCAGAGACGGATTGAGACAAGCAGAGACGTTGTCCTTGAAGAAGAGATGGTCTTTCAAAGACCCAAAGAATCTCAGATGGAGATTGACAGTGAGACAATACCTTCTCCCCCTTCAGTAGTTCAGAGGGAGACAGACATTACTCCAGTTGATCCATTTTCTCCAGTTGATATGTTCGGAGATATTGCAGTAGAGCATAAAAGGCCTACCTAGACTCACTCAGCAAGAGGCAAAGAAACATACAAGCCTCTCAAGGCACATCCCGAGAAAGCGAAAGAGATTTTCAAGCTATCCTTCAGTCATGAGCCACCTCATTGATGTTGAACCTCCTGGTCTTAGAGAAGAAACAAGAGAACAGGTATGGCAAGATGCCATAATAGAAGAATACTAGTATATCTTAAAGAATGATGCATAAGATATTATTCAAGGACCAAAAGGAAAGTCTATGGTAACTTCCAAATGGATCTATAAGATCAAACATGGAGCTGATGGAAGTGTCTATAAATACAAAACGAGATCTATAGCCAGAGGTTTCTCACAAACAGAGGGACTTGTCTATGATGAGACACTTGATCCAATAAACTCGATACATTTCCATCCATTCTACCATCCATGAGTTGGAAACTATATCAAATAGAGAAATTCTTGATGATTTTGTATTTCAGCAAGAGTGTTGTTGATCCAAGCCTATATTATTACAATGTTGATGACGAGAGCCTGATTTTGATAACCTATTCAGAAAGCCTTGTTTTTGGATACAAGTAATCCTTGAATTATGAATTCGAGGTGAAGAATCTGAGTATGATGCACTACTTCTTGGGACAAGAAGTATGACAAAGGACCAATGAGATTTTCCTGAGTTAAGGAAAATATACAAGAAGTTCAAGTATGATAGAATGAAAAATCCATGAATTTAAAAGAATAAGATTGATGATGATTCAAACGAGATTGATCCATGGCTGATTGGATCATTGATGTATCTGGTTAACACCAGACTTGATTCATGCCATGTAGTGTATGTGCTTAGTCATTTCATGAGTCAACCTAGACAGACTCACTAGACAACAGCAAAACATGTATTAAGATATATATACGAGGCACAATTGCATATGGCCTAAGATATGCCTCCAGAGTGAACTTGAGTTTTCAGAATATGTCGATTCAGACTGAGCAGAAAGTACAGTGGACCAAAAGAGCACATCCAGTTGATGTTCTACCATGAAGTTTTCCATGGTTTCCTGATGCAGCAGGAAAAAAAACTCTATGGCCTTGAGTACAATAGAGGCGGAGGATATAGCAGTGAGTGTGTGAAGTAATGTGGCTTCACAAGCTTCTGACAGATTTACTTGACCATGAGATGGATCCTATGATGATAACCAAGAGACATGTATAAATATCCCTGAGAACCCAGTGTTTCCTGATGGATCGAAACACGATCAGATGAAATATCCTTATATCGGAGATATGATGCAAAGGAAAATCGTACACATGCAGTACCTTCCTACACATGAGAAGATTGCAGACTTCTTCACCAAACTAAATTGGTGAAGAATGTATCCCTAGTTGAGAGGGTTTATTGATGACTCCAACCAAGACAAAGTTCAAAGTACATCCGTGTGAGACTTGGCATAATGAAGAATGCCTCCCTAGTTGAGAGGGAGTGTTGATGATTGCATCTATGTGAGACATTCTCCAGCTTACAAACTTGTGAGATGCGGATCATTGCAGCTATGTGAGTCTTTCTCCAGCTTACAAACCTCCAAGAAATCCCCTAAGAAGGGTATGTGGTTCCTACCTGAGACAGAGCTAGAACGTAGAGATGACCTCCTCCATTCAGAGAGTTGATAAGAACTCCATATGATTATCCAGTGGGAAAGGCGATCTGTTGAGTTAGACGTGCATGTGGCTGAGCACAAGGTGAACGTGTGAAATCCCAAAATGTTGGGTGCGTCGTTATGTGAACAGAAATGAAGATGATGTATTAGCCTCCTTTGAGCAGCAGATTTGACGAGAAACTCCAAATGATTCTCCTATGTGAGGCAGTGGGAAAGAATATATGTAGAGTGGACGTGCATGTGGATGAGCACAGGTGAACGTGTGAAGATATGGATCTTCTGTGTAATGCAATGAGCCAGAGATATGGGCATCCCTATGGATGTGCCCCTACTAGATGAGAACTAGTGGGTGTATCAGAACCCTTGCTATATTGTGTAATATACCAGATATAAAAAGTATGCAGAACAGAAATAAAATGATAGAAATGGAAAAATAACAGCAATATAACCAGAACAATCACCACAATAACACTGAAATGATATAAGAATAACAATAGAAATAGCACTTTGATTCTGAGAGGAATGTTCATGGGCCTCTTCAAGGAGGCAACCTCCAGTCGAGCAGAGCTCTATTACAATAATATCCAAGCTAGGGTTCGCATATCCTCAACTACTATTTATACTAAATATGTCTATCAAAAGAAACATCTAAAGGAAGATCCTTCTAGAAACAGAAGCTTCTATTAGGTCTTCTTACATTCGAATTATTCTATTTTATTGCAAGGCCTTATTAATATTGACCTCTATTACATCCGAATATATTGTTCTACCTATGTGCAGGTTAGGACCCTAACATCTCCTCCCCCTTAAAAACATCCTTGTCCTCAAGGCTTGAGATGTGGAAATTGTTGCAGAATGGTAGCTGGTTCCCAAGTGGCATCTGTTGGAGTTGTATCTTTCCACTGGACTAACACTTCCTTGATGGTTCTTTGACGCAGGCGATGCTCACGCTGGTCCAAAACTGCTTGTGGTTGTATCCAAATGGATCCTTCTTCAGCTAACTCGGGAAGGTTGGTTTGAATTTGGCACTTAGTTCCAATCACCTTCTTTAAGCATGAAACATGAAAAACAGGATGTAGCTTCGAATGACTGGGCAAAGCTAACTGATAGGCCACCTATCCCACATGCTTGAGAATGGTATAAGAACAATAAAATTTGGGCACTAGCTTCTGACAATGTTCGGCCTTAAGAGAATGTTGCTTGAAAGGTTGCAGTCGAAGAAACACTTGATCCCCTTCTACAAATTGACGTTCAGAGCGACCTTGATTTTCTTGTTGCTTCATGCAATTATGTGCAATGACCAGATTCTCTTTGAGGGTACGGAGAATAGCCTCTCGAACTATAAGTGTTTGGTCAACCTCCTAGACCTTCGAGACACCATGTAAGTATGAGAGAATTGAAGGTATATTATGTCCATATACCACTTCAAAAGGAGTCATTCATGTAGTTGTATGGTATGAAGTGTTGTACCACCATTCAGCTAGGGGTAACCATTGAGCCCACTGATTTTGTTTTTCCGAGGCAAAACACCTAAAATATGTTTCCAAACACTTGTTGACAACTTCTGCTTGACCATCAGTCTGGGGATGATAATTTGTGTTGAGATGCAATTGGGTGCCTTGTAGCTTGAACAGTTCTTGGCAAAAAATGCTTGTGAAATTTGGGTCGTGATCAGAAATAATAGAGTGTGGCATGCCATGAAGCTTGAAGACCTGATCCATGAAAATTTGAGCCACCGTGGAATCTGGATGTTGTAAATGGGTGTTGAAGAGCATAGAAATGAGAATACTTGGAAAGGCAATCAACAACCACCATGATGACTGATTTATTTCCCGATTTGGGTAAGCCTGTAATAAAATCCATAGAGATATCCCTCCAAATAGCAGGTGGAATCGGAAGCCATTGTAGTGTACCCAAAGATTTGATTGTTTCTTCCTTGTTGCGTTGACACACATCACATTCAGTGAAAAAATTATGAATGTCATGTTTCATACCATCCCAAAAAAAGAACGTTTGACCCTGTCATAGGTTTTGGTGAACCCGGAGTGCCCCGCTGCGAGTGTAGCATGAAGCTCAGAAAGTACCGTGGATTTAAGCTTTGATTGTTTACTTAAATACAAACGACCTTTGTATCGAATCTCGTCATGGAGCCAAGAGTACCCTGGGGAAGCTGAAGCATTGGACTGCAATTGTTGGATCAGATGCAAACTTTTGGAGTCTTGTAGCCATTCCTGGCGAACGGCTTGGAGCCAATCTGGTACAATGAAGGAAAGAGAAAAAAGGGATCATTCATCTTCATATTTTCTGGAAAGTGCATCTGTAACCACATTGTCTTTTCCTTTCTTGTAAATGATCTCATAATCATATCCAAAGAGCTTAGTCCCCCATTTTTGTTGCTCCGGGGAGGAAATGTGTTGTTCCAGAAAATACTTGAGGCTTTGATGTTCTATCTTAATTTGGAAGCATTGTCCCAATAGATAAGGGCGCCACAGATCAACGACATGCAGAATAACAAACATTTCCTTTTCATAAATTGATTTTCCCATATTTCTTTCAGATAGTTGCTTGTTGGTAAAGGCCAAAGGCCAACCCTCTTGCATAAGGACAGCACCAATTCCTTTCCTTGAAGCATCACATTCCAAGACAAAGGTCTTTGTGAAATCAGGAAGGGCTAGGACTGGAGTGGTGCACATGGCCATCTTCAAGGTTTGAAAAGCTTGAGAAGTGGCTGGATTCCAAGTGAAAGAGTTCTTTTTTAGGAGAGTAGTGAGAGGTGTTGCAATCTTTCCAAAATTCTTAACAAACTTGTGATAATAACTTGTTAAGCCCATAAATCCATGTAATCTTTTGAGAGTCTTTGGTTGAGGCCAGTCTTAAACAGCTTCAATCTTTTTAGGATCCACCCTGATGCCATCATTTCCAACCAGATGACCCAAGTACTCTACTTCTGAGGCGCCAAAATCACATTTAGACTATTTCAGGAAAAGTTGGTTCTGAGAGAGTAGATGGAGAACTAGATCCACATGATCAAGATGGTTTGTCCAGGTTTTTCTATAGATGAGGATATCATCAAAGAAAACTAAGACAAAATGATGGAGAAAAGGATGGAAGACATGATTCATGAGGCTTTGGAAGGTGGAGGGGGCATTACACAAGCCAAAGGGCATGACCAAAAACTCATAGTGGCCCTCATGAGTTCTAAAGGTAGTCTTGGGAATGTCTGCCTCTTTCATACGTATCTGGTGGTATCCCAAACGAAGGTCAAGTTTAGTAAAGATTTGGGTGCCACTCAATTCATCCAAGAGGTCATCAATGACAGGAATGGGAAATTTGTCTTTAATGGTAAGTTTGTTGAGGGCACGGAAGTCAGGACACATTCGCCAAGAACCTTCTTTCTTCAGGACCATGACCACAGTAGGATATTAGGGGCTCGTACTAGGGTGGATAATGCCTGCATTAAGGAGTTCCTGGACCATTTCTCAATTTCATTTTTTTGGGAAAAGGGGTGATGATATGGACGGATATTGGTAGGAAGGCTTCCAGGTACAAGGGGAATGGAATGATCATGAACACCACGGGAAGGAGGGAGTCCCTGGGGAGTGGAAAAGACCACTTGATGTTTAGAAAGGATGGCTTGGAGGACTTGTGGCATCGAGGGTGTCTCTGTTGCTTGTATGGCATGGAGTTGGGCAATAATACCATAATGACCTTTTTTGAGCAGATTTTCCATGCAACGGGAACTAATGATCTCAGGTGAACCGACGGTGATGCCTTGGAAATTATATTGGTGGCCCTCCTGATAGAATTGCATGGTTAATTCCCTAAAATCCATGAGAATGGGACCCAAAGTCCTTAGTCAGTATGCACCCAACACAATGTCACAACCTCCCATGTCGATAGCAAACATATGAGATTTCAGGTGGCAGTCACCAATTTGGAGACGCACATTTTCAAAACACCCTCCACATTTCATGGAGCCACCATTGGCAATCATGATTTGGAAATTATTGATGGAATGGGTGTAACAATGATTTTCTTCGGCAATCTAGCGATGAATAAAATTATGGGTGCTTCCACTATCAACCAAAATGATGACCTTCTGATGCTTGATGTAACCAATTAGCTTGAGGGTTTGGGGAGCGGAGAAGCCAGTGAGATCATTGAGGGAAATGACTAGTTCTACTTCGGGAGGGTCTGGGGGAGCGGTTATGTCAGTGGTTTCAGGTGACTCAGACACAAGGGGAGTTTCAACATCCTCTTCCGAAATATCCTCAGAGATGGCCATAAAAAGATTTTGTTCCTTACACTTGTGGCCCGGGAAATATTTGTCATCACAATTATAACAAAGGCCTTTGAGTTGGCGTTCAGCCATTTCAGCCCTGGTCAATTTTTGGATCTTTAGTGAAGCGAAGGGAGTAGTGGGATTTATTGGTTTAGTGTGAGGGATAAAGGATGGTTTTCAATTTTGAGAAGATACAACCTGTTGTGCTTATTTATCTCTTTTAGTAGCCTCCACCCAACTCTGAGGCCGAGCCATGATGACATGGGCCCGAATCTCATCCTTGAGGCCACTGATAAAACACTCTCGGAAAAAGGCATCAGACATGCCCTCTGTCTGAAAATTCAGGCGCTCAAAGGCAGTTATAAAGTCTTCCACTATTCCTCATTGTTTCAACTTTGTCAAATGGCCCAAATGGTTGGTGTCAGTGTCAAAGTGTTCATAAAGCTCTGCCACAAAGTGTGTCTAAGAAATATACCCTTGACGGGAAGTTTTTCTCCATTGCCAATGTTCTTGATCTAGATGGAGAACACCATACTGGAGTTTGGCCAAGTCATATGTAATGTCGTATAAAGAGAAATAATGTTCCAATTGGGTTACTGAACCAGTGGGCTCTGAGCCATCAAATTTGGTCACATCCACCCATGGAAGGCGTAGGTCACGTTGAAAGTGATGGTGTTGAAAGTTATGGGAATCAGAGGAATGTTCATCTTTAGTATGTGGAGGTGAGTCAGAGGAAGGGTTATCTATAGGGATATGTAGCTTGGTGCAGAGTGTCGAAAATACAGATTCAAGCTGGGTGGTCGGGTCTTGTTTGATTTCCTCCATTGAGGACTGCATGGTTGTATTGATGGAGGCAACATTGGCACTGAGTTGTTTCACTTCTTGTTGGGTCTCGGTGAGACTAGATTGCAAGGTATTGAAGCAAGCTTCCAAGTCTTGGCTACGAGTATGGGCCATGAGGAGGAGGGAATCGAAAAGGGGTGGGTGGGGTCAAAAAATTTGCCGAAAATTATATGTATGAATGTGATAAGGGCAAAGAGATGAATTCAATGGAATAGGTCTCAAATAATGGTGAAAAAAATTCCATACTTTCTTTTTCTTTTTTTACACTTGTGGAGTTATACTCTTGTTTGAAGAATACTACAGTGATGAAATGCCCAAATGCTTAACCGGGAAAAAATGTGTAGTGATTTGACAACCTGAACACAATTGTGCGGCAATAGATCTTGTCTTTTTTAATTTGTTTATGTTTCTGCCCCCAAGGGTTAGGTATTCAAGGGTTCTACAGACAAGGGTTTGCCATGTGCTATAGCTCTCTGATATACGTGCGGGGTCCAACAGTAGTTTTCGGCCCAATATCTCAGGGCACTAACTAAGGAGGCTAGACCATACCCTTAGCCGTACTACCCAGGTACTAGAGAGTATCTTCTCGAGTGTTTTTTTCAGTGGCACTATAGTAGTCAGGCGGCCGATCGGTTTATATAAAGAGGGCTTTAGGTAATATAGGTCGATCCATACACAGGTGTTGTCTGATGCGCTACCACTCAAAGGGGTACCAACAGGGGTTAAAAGGGTGGCCAACAGATGTGCGCTTAAGTACCACTTGTATTTCTTGTGTGTATGAATCCCTACTGCGGTTTTATGAGCGTAACGACAGATCTATGTGGCTTAAAGATGCCGGAATACGTCTCTACCATGAAAAAAAAATTACCAACAATTTATGTCGAGGAAAGTGCTTTGATACCACTTGTAATATACCAGATATAAAAAGTATGCAGAACAGAAATAAAATGATAGAAATGGCAGAATAACAACAATATAACCAGAACAATCACCACAATAACATTGAAATGACATAAGAATAACAACAGAAATAGCACTTTGATTCTAAGAGCAATGTTCATAGGCCTCTTCGAGGGGGCAACCTCTAGTCGATCAGAGCTCTATTACAATAATATCCAAGCTAGGGTTCTCATACCCTCGACTCCTATTTATACTAAATATGTCTATCAAAAGAAGCATCTAGAGGAATATCCTTCTAGAAGCAGAAGCTTCTATTAGGTCTTCTTACATTCGACTTATTCTATTTTATTGCAAGGCCTTATTAATATTTACCTTTATTGCATCTGAATATATTGTTCTACCTATGTGCGGGTTAGGACCCTAACATATTGTTCAAGAGCCAGACCTGCCTGTAACCCTAATTGTAATGTAAAGGGTACAGGTCGGACCCACCTTAATGTAATTAGTAATAAATGTAAAAGATAATTAATCTGGTTAATATTAATTATATTATAAGCTAGTGAGGTCGGCCATGTTGTACCATAGACACTTCTGTTGACAGGTTCAGTTTAGTATAAGTAAAGGTAGATTATCCATTGTGGAATTATATCTTTCAAGTGAGTTTGGAAATTTCAGCAAGTACACCTTCTTGGGAAAAGTGCGCACCTCTCTTGGGTGCTAGTCTTCTAGGGTTCGAGCACCCTCTTGTGTGCTAGGTCTTTCTTGGTGGTGAAGGTCTTTCTCTTGAAGAATATAGCAAAGGATTTGGCTGGGTTTTCTTCCCTTGTTGAGAAGAGTTTCCCAAGATACATCTTGTGTTCTTGTGCATGGTGCTTCTTCTTGTGATCTTGGTTGTTGCAACATAAATGGTTATGGTTAAATGCTAAAATGGAATGAACTTCATGCTTAACCTTGCTTATTGAAAAATCAATAGTTAGGTATCAAAAATCTAGAAAGCTTCATTTTCAGCCATAATAATAGAAGGCTCCATTTTTAGTGTAATAGTGGCATAGAAGGATCTTTGAACCAAGACAAAAAAAAATAAAGGAGAAAAAAAAAAGAGGAAAGTGATCACAAACCAAAA